>SSHR01001956.1:0-39309 GCA_006518225.1 Fusarium neocosmosporiellum
GATGTGGAAAGGTTGAAAATTGAAGCCGCGATCCTCATCAGCGGGGAAGTCGGGCGCCCGGGTCGGGTCATTAGGGCCGACCGGCCGGCTGTGTGTTTCCTTAATAAAGCTATAGTCGTCATAGGCATTAGCTGCCTGTGCTTCCTTGGTCATTGATCTGGTCCTCATTGTTGAATTCAAAATGATTTATATGGTGTTTTGCTAGGAAATCCTTTATGCAAGGAACTAATGGTACCCCTCATGTACTGAGGTCATCACGAGGCCAAGTGGGGCGAGGTACGGAGTGGAGGTCCTTGCCAACTTATGGGATAAGTATACCATACACTAGCAAGACCTTATACGCTTACAAATATCCGGGCACGCAGGTAAATGGCCGAGGCCTCCGCAGGAGGCAGGCTGCGGAGCCCTCCCTCCTTACAGCACAGCCTGATGGCCAGCACATCAAGGCAAATCATGCTCGGGAAATCCGAAGTTCTATATGCACCTTACAATCAACCAGCCTAGAATATCTAGACGATGTCAGCCTAGACGCGTGCGGTATCTCTTGTTCGTATTCAATGCCTGCCCAGAGACATCTTCTTCAACACACATTAATAAAACAAGTTTCAGACTCAAGTATAAGTTCGCTATATTTGTACAGTTTTCTTGCGGCCATGCAAGCCTCGCAATGTAATGCTACCACAAGCTGCATGCACAGCACCAGGGGGTTTCAGTTCTGGACTGCTACGGCCAGTTGATGACTCCCCCAAATCAGGATTTCCCCAGTGACTTGCACTTTTCTAGAGATGCAGCAAGCCGGAATGGGATCAGTCAGTCATTCAATTCGCTGGGTGAGTGGCTGCAGGTTGAAAAGCCATGGCTGAGCCCCAGCCGGCAGGCAGTGAGGTTCACCAACCTATCCAGCCACCTTCAACAACTAACCAACGACCGACTTCTCAGACATGTTTTTGTATCAGCCGAAGAGAAAAGCAGCTGGCAGTTTCCACGGCAACGAAGCGTTCTTTGGCACACAGCCGTGTCAGTATTCAACGCTTTGGGGGCGCCCGCAACCGTCTCTACCGTCACTTTACAGGGTGGTTTGATGATTGTTGGGACTATTCATCTAGTCATCCTCTATTTTTCTTCACAGTCTTGTTAAAGACTCTGAGTTTGGATGTGAGTGACCAATGGCGCTCAAGTTGCAGGGAGATATGAATACGATGGACTACCCGTCCAAGGCAATACCACAGCCACCGCCGCCAATACGAAAAAAACTACTATATCGTTACCTACCCAAGTTCGTTTTACCAACAGACATCCAAGCCCCCGGGGCACCCTCCCAGGCACCTTCAGCTGTACAGTGCCCTACCAAGCCTCTAAGGATGTGTCGAAAGTCCCAATTGCCCATTCGCAGCCTGATTTTGACTGCGCCCTTGCAGGCGTTGTGGGCGCTTAAAAGGATCAGAGCCTGCTTCAACCGGCGATAAAAGCGCCAAAAGATGAACCTTTTCCCTCCTTCCTAAAAACAAAAAACTTCCCATCAAGTCTTCTACTTCCTTGAATCACTGAAACGATGTTGTCACCTCTCCTCCTTGCCCTCTTCGCCGTCGTCGTCCACGGCACAATCCACAACCCGACATACGACGAATACCCCGACTGTGCTGTAACTTGCCTCTCCCACAACGGAACCGAGTACCCAAACAACTTTGCCAACAACTGCGATTACGCCAGTGGCGAATGCTGTACCAGCCCATACAAGGCCATCATTGCCGCAACGTGGGATTGTGTGTGGCCGCACTGCGGCAGGGACGAGTCTTTGGAGGCGTTTGGGACATTTTTCGAGTTTTGCGAGGATATGGGCCACCTGCTGCGAAAAGAGGATATACCAAAGGGGTACGAATCTGCTGTACAAGATGCCGATGAGGAGGTCGAGGATAAAGACAAGGATGACGATGATGGTGAGTTGCAACAACAACAAACCTGTCGGGGTCTTGCCAACTAATATTTCCCAAGACAATTTCGCTGGAACAGGCCTATCAAAGAACCAGATCATCGGCATCGCGGTTGGGGCAGGCGTAACTGCTACGGTAACAGCTATTGGTCTCGTGCTCAAGTGTTGCTTCAAAGAGCTGTGGGATAGCTGTATGGGTCGTGGCCGCTATTGACAGGCTTATGGGCAGGAGAAAACAAGGTCTAACCCCTCTCAAATATTTATAACAAATTGTACAAAATACACCCGGAGACACCCTAATATCATAGCCACTATAGATCTACTTTATTTACTATTATATCATTCTTATTATACTTTATTACCCATCTTTAGAGGACAAGCTGATGCCCGTCGTCTTCCCCTGGCATCTCCCCCACAGTGTAGGGTAGGCACAATACCCCTATTTACACGTGCAGAAGGCCCCTCCTCCATTTGGTAACTAATTTAGTTGAGATTTCCCTTTTGGTGACCGCCTTTATTTCTCTAGGGTGTCCCCTCCTCCCCTCATCCCGCGCCAGCACCAACAAAACAAAACAGGCCAGCAACAACAGCTCTTCAATCTTTTCGCAAGATTGTTGTTTTCACTTCCTCACGAGCTCCTGACCTCCCTCTTCAAACTTACATCGCCATGTCTCTCCACGTTCCTCTGTCGCATCGCCCCAAGGATCAGGGCGCCACCAAGGCCGTCATCTTGGTATAGCTTCACCTCCTGTCTCTCTAACCTCAACAAACAGCTAACTTGTTAGGTCGGCGGTCCCTCCCGAGGCACGCGCTTCCGCCCCCTCTCCCTCGACGTCCCCAAGCCCCTGTTCGAGGTCGCCGGCCACCCCATCATCTGGCACTGCCTCTCGTCCATCGCGCGCGTCCCCAACAAGCAGATCCACGAGGTCTACATCATCGGCTACTACGACGAGTCCGTCTTCCGCGACTTCATCAAGGACTCGGCAAAGGAGTTTCCCGCTATTACCATCAAGTACCTCCGCGAGTACGAGGCCCTCGGCACCGCGGGCGGTCTGTACCACTTCCGAGATGCCATCCTCAAGGGCCGTCCTGAGAGGCTGTTTGTCCTCAACGCCGACGTCTGCTGCTCGTTCCCTCTCGATGAGATGCTCAAGCTCTTCAACGACAAGGACGCCGAGGCTGTCATCCTCGGCACCCGCGTGAGCGACGAGGCTGCCACAAACTTTGGCTGCATCGTCTCCGACGCCCACACCCGCCGAGTCCTGCACTACGTCGAGAAGCCCGAGTCGCGCATCAGCAACCTCATCAACTGCGGCGTGTACCTCTTTTCCACCGAGGCCATCTTCCCCTCGATCCGCTCCGCCATCAAGCGCCGCCTCGACCGCCCCGCCCGCCTCGTCTCGTACCCCTCGTCCGACAACCTCGAGAACAGCTTCATCCTCCCCGACGAGGACGACGAGGACGAGGAGAAGAAGAGCGAGGTCATCCGCCTCGAGCAGGATATCCTGAGCGACATGGCCGACAACAAGCAGTTCTTTGTCTACGAGACAAAGGACTTTTGGCGCCAGATCAAGACGGCCGGCTCAGCTGTCCCCGCCAACGCCCTCTACCTCCAAAAGGCCGCCCAGTCTGAGCTGAGCAGCGAGCTCGCCCCTCCCAGCGCGAACATCGTCCCCCCCGTCTTCATCCACCCTACCGCCGAGGTCCACCCTACCGCCAAGCTCGGTCCCAACGTGAGCATCGGTCCCCGAGTCCACATCGGCGCCGGCGCCCGTGTCAAGGAGAGCATTGTCCTCGAGGACTCCGAGATCAAGCACGATGCCTGCGTTCTCTACTCCATTATTGGTTGGGGCAGCCGTGTTGGCGCCTGGGCTCGTGTTGAGGGTACCCCTACCCCTGTTGGCAGCCATTCGACGAGTATCATCAAGAACGGTGTCAAGGTTCAGAGCATCACCATCCTGGGCAAGGACTGTGGCGTTGGCGACGAGGTGCGCGTTCAGAACTGTGTCTGCCTGCCGTACAAGGAGCTTAAGAGGGTATGCCACCTACAACATCATGACTATGGACCAATGCTAACAGACATAGGATGTCGCTAACGAAGTCATCATGTAAGCCCAGTACTGCCTGTACACCCATCACATTAGACGCATGCAGAAAAGTTGTCCTTTTTGACAATGGATGCGCGATAAAAGCCTAGGATGCTATCTGCTTTGCTTGTTGAGGCTACAGCACAGCACGTAATGGAGGAGGTATATAGCCAGGACCAGCACAGCACATGAAAGCAGACAAGGTGTTTCAGTTCAGTTGGCGCATCATTGAGTTGGGCACAACAAAAGCGGCACAGCATAGATCAAGTGAGTATACCAGAAAAAGCAACATGGGCGTGTATTCCGTCCAAGTCCTCTCCATCAGGAGTCCACTCCATTGAGAGTCGTGCTACACACTATTCCTCCTCTTCTCATGCCGTCTAAGATCCAAAGTCTCCATCCAGGGGTATTCATCCGTATCATGCCCCTCTCCAGGGGCGACGTCCCGTATCCTTTTGCTTACTCCCCCTTGCCCCAAACGGTCAAGCGTCCAACACGCGAGCCAACCCCTCCTCTTGTCCCAGCTGTATGAGGCAAATAGCTCTATCTATCCGAGAAATGTACCAATGAGATCCAGGATATATAGGTACTGTAGTGTAGTGCTGCAAGGTTGCGTATCATTCGTGTCTTCGTTTGAGTTCGTGAGATGTGACTTTCCAAGCGAGACTGGTTTCTCACTTGAAGTCAAATAGTCAGATTCGCTATCAAGTGGTAATGGAGATCACTCCTCTCTCTTGATGTTGAGGCGGCTCGGCGTTCTGGGCAGCATTGGGCTGCTGGGCCTGCTGGTGGTCAAACCAAGGGGGCCCTCAAAGTCCAGTGGATTGACGCTCAGCCGGTTGGCCGCCATGTTGCGAGGCGTCTGGTAGGGCTCAATTGCCGCCTTCTCAAAGGTGTGGATCTGGATTGGCGGAGGGCGACGAATGACCCGGTCCGAGGCATTGTATATCCAGGTAGAGAGGAGGACAAGGGAAGTGCCGATAATGAACTATACTGGATATCAGTACCGACTGTGGCGCCACCATTCCAGCTGGGAGAACTTACCGTTAGAGACACTTCAAAGTGGAATACCAAGACGCTAATCAAGAAACTAATGACAATGCTGATGCTTGTCGCAAAGTTCTTGACAATGTTGTCGGCATCGCGAATCACCACGCTTGCCAGTATACCGCCTGCAGCTTGGAGGACAACGGCAGTCCAGACCACCCAATTGTAGCCCTCAAAGAAGCCATGCTCACTAATGCCCTCTCCGTCTTGCCAAATGACACCGCCCAGTCCCGCAGCAAAGATCGAGTAGAAGCTCAGCTGCACGTTTCGGATCCAGACGCTGGCTTGTGTCGGGCTCTCTTTCAGGAGCTTCTCGAAGTAGACACCTGTAAGGCCAGACACAGTGGCAGCCACAAGAACAGAGGTAAGGCCGACCGAGTAGTTCATGAGGGGATCAAGAGGAGGCAGGTCATTGTCGATGCCCTGGTAGGTCGCAGATCGCTTGGCCAGTTTTCCAGAACCACCATCGCTAGGGACGTGACCGAGTTCGTGGAGGGAGCGGGGAAAGAAGTGGTCCGTCATGTGGCGCAGAGGGACGTAGGAGGGGCTGGACGAGGAGCTGCCTTGCGGAAGGGAGACGACCGAGACACCAAGGGTGAGGATGATGAGGGCGAACCAGCGCTTAGGACCGAGGTGTCGACGGAGCAGGACGACGCTGAAGAGGGCGGTGATGAGGATCTGGTAGTCGGTCAATTCCCTGTTCTGATGGCGCATTACGAAGCACGACAACAAACCTTGAGCTGGTAAAGCACCTGGAAATGGACGGCATCCAAGTTTCCCACAGCCACGTACTGCAGCAGATTCTGAAGGGTATAGAAGGCAGCCGTTAGCGCAAGCTTCCAGCCATCGCCCGCAAAGACCGAGTTGTAGATTTGCTCAAACAGGACGGTGGCTGGTGTCGTGGGAGCCAAGGTTTTCGAGGTGTCGTAGATGGCCAGGGAGAGGGACACGGCGAGCTTTATGATCTCGTTGAGGAAGACGGCGGTCGAGGTGAAGTAGCGGTGGTCGCCGGTCGGAGGCATCATGCGGGAGTAGTGCATGATCTGTAAGTCATTGTCAGCACTGGCTTGTACAGGTGTAGAGCTCCGGACGATCGCGTACCAAGATGAGGGCAGAGTTTTGAAAGGTCAACTAGAACAGCAGTCAGCGCAAAAGAATCCCACCATGCCAGAAGCTGGCAGAGCTCAAAGCAAGTGGCCATACCGCTGTAAGCGACCATTGCTTCTTGGTGAGCCCCAGAAAGGTGCCCTGGCTCGCAGCTGGAGCTTTGGGGAACTTGAGGATCGCCATGGTCCAAGCTTGGGAGGAGAACCAAAGTACACAACGCGATGATTCGGAAAGAAAAAGAGGCGTATCCCCTCGGCGACCTTGGGTTAAAGGAGTGAAATGCGCCTGAAACCGCGGCGAGCCAACTTGCGACGGTAGTTGCCGAAGGCGCAATGCGACAGCAACGAAAGCGGCTTCCTGTGACTTCGCTTGCTGGTCGAGTGTCGAGATCGCCCGTCTTCTTGGCACCCCTCAAAGAATTGCGGTCGCTCAATTGACGTCGATTGCTGTAGCTGTTTCCTTCTACCAGGCTTGCTTCGTCGAGGCCCCTCCGCGATCGCAAGCGCGTGCTGCCAAGGCTCGGGAGCCAAGATTTCGAGGGGGTTTTCGGACCTCTCTCGGTGTCGCGTGTCCGTGCTCGTTTGACGCCAAGTCCTCGCAGTGTTGGAAAGAATATCGCAAATCGACGTATACTGGGTTCAACTAGAAATAAAGAGAAGAGAGGAGGGAAAAAAAGGAAAATTGAAGAAAGGGAGAGAGAAGGAAGGAAAGGGAAAAGAGGCGGGGAGGAGGATCCTCAAAAAAGGAAACCTGCATAGGACAGAGACACCCTGGGGGAGTGAAACAAGAGTCCAAAAAAAGGAAGAAAAAAGAATGCCAGAAAAAAAAGACAAGCATGGAAAGTGTACCGAACCAACCAATCCCTTTTCCCCTGTCATTCAATGAAAAAAAAAGGAGTCAATAAACGGGGGGTGGTAGAAGTACGGTAAGGCCAGGCTGAGAGAGAGTCAGAATGGGGCAGGAAAGCATGTGGCAGTGGTGGTGTGCCCTTTCCCATTTTTTCTCCACTATTTGGTGGCGGGGACTGGGGCCTGACAGGGCAGGACAGGGGCACAGCTGCTTCCTTCCCAAGCTCTCCATTGTTTCTTGTTTCTTCAGCGCAAGAAGCTTTCATGCAGCTTGTCAACGATTGGATGCCCCTTTCTGAGCTGCTGATGTCCACGAACAGCTCCATCATTCACTTCTCGTTTTTAATATCTAATCCCTTTTTCTCCCTAATTGAACAATTAAAATAAAAAGGTTGCATACGAACCCCAGCCAACCGGCACCTTAAACCAACCCCTGTCACAATTCCCAAAAGTGCCCCTGACCCCCTTATCCACTAGGATGCACCCCCATGCCTTTTCTTCTCCGGCCGGGTAAGGAACTGGGGAGAAAAAAAGTTTCACCTAGGCCCTCGTGTCTTTGAAACCGCCGTGTGAAGAAACTCGTATTAAACATGTAAAAAGACTTCATTGCTGGAGCTTCATCTCGTTGTCTAGACAATAACTTGAGAGCGGTGGGAAGTCGAAGCAAGGCTTTACCCCCCTGTTCCCACTATTGAGCGGGGAAATAGCTCCAGGAAGAGGGCATCAGGGTGTCCATGCTTTCACGAGTGACCTACAACATGTGAACCGTGTCGGTGTGGAATGGCTGGGCTGGGCTGGGCTGAGCCGAAGCTGGATATGTGCGCACGAGCATCGCCCTGATCCATGGCCTGTCTTTTGATGGAGCTGGTGAGATCTCTTTCTAGCCTGATAGTCCGCTGAGGAAAACCAGCTGGGGCTGAAGGTGAGATGTATCTCTCGTTAAGGCTGAACAACCCGCTCCCTCAATAAAACACATCTCCACCTATTAGCTTAGCTTCAACACCTCCTCACAACCCAGTACATGCCCAGCACATTATTCTCCGCACTTTCAACAACTCATCTCATCTCCTCGGCTTCACAAGCATCTCCCCGGCTCCGATCCGTCTCCGGCGCCGATCCTCATCCCCAACCCCACAAACCTCCACTTTCATCGAGGCCGAGTTTCCGCCCAAAACGACCTTGGCTCATTGTTTCGTGCGTCATTGATTTGATACAAATACGCGGGGATGGATCTTTGTTACGAGCTCTGCCTCCTAACAAACCACCTTTTCTTGATATCCTAGTCATGGCGTAATCCGTTTCTGTCAACTTCCCTTTCGTCCAACGTCTGCCTCAACGTCATGCCTGGTGACGTAGAGCGCGCATGGCTTTGACGCGACCCAGCCACGTAGCCACCGTTTTTGACGTCAACCATGCCTTCAAGATGCAAGATCCGTAAATGCAATTAATCCAGTCTTGTAGTGACACAAACTGCGGCTTGGTACAGACGCGTCGCTGCACGGGACTGGGCTAACTTGGTGTGCCCTGGGGTCATCTTCAACGTTTTAGCTTCAAGGTAAATGATCTTGTGATATGATCCAGTGACAAAATACTCGTGATACCGCATGATACTGTACCATCCATCACTCACCGCTCACTCAGTAGCCATCTGTCAAAGTCAAAGGTAATAAACCTCTATTTGTGCCTTCTCGGCCTGCGAGACAATGTACTCAGCTGTTGCTAGACATATCACTCCTTGATCCCCAATCGTCCATCCAGCTTGTGCAATAGCTCGCATCTGTTTCTCTCACCCAAATCATCTCTCTTCAAATCGTCACCTCAATGCATATGAGTAGTCCATACCGCAGACGAGCCACCAGGTTTCCTTCATCAAGCACTGTCGTGCGACCCGACTTCAATCCAGGCTTCTCTGCCTGCCGCCTCAAGTCTTGAACAACCACTTCCCAATCGGCAAGCAATGCTGTCTTTGCCTCCATGGGATCGTAGCTCCAGACCATCCAGCTGACCGAGTCAATGTTGGCGCTGGCGCTGCTCTTGGGATACGGAGTCGCTTGGGCCGGGCTTGGTCCATGTCCGAGGCGACTGCGAAAGTTCCAGACGCTCTGCTTGGGAAGCATCAAGCTAGCGCTCAAGGAGCTGAGTGGAACATCTCCAACTTGGTGATGCTCCGGGTTGCTCTCACTGCCGAGATGGTCAACAAAGGCGATGTGATTCTCGCTGCGGAAGAATGCCAGAGATCCAATCTCAAACGTCGGGTAAAGGTTGCTTCCAGAGATTTCAGTCATCCAAGAAGCAAAGCACATACTGAACGAGGAAGCGCCTTCATCAACTTCGTCATTCCGTGACACCTCAGAGTCTGGGCTGTTTTCGTGGCCGAGACGGCCCTTCTAAGCGATCCGCATCTTCAGTCCACTCTTATCCTCATCCTCCAGAAGGTCGTCAATGTCGTCATCCAAAGCACAAGGTCGCATCGCTGAGTCCGAGTTATTACCCAGAAGACACGACATGTCAGCATCTTCGTGCAGGAGATCTGGGTATTTGTCGACAAATGACTTGATCCGAGGAGAGATGTCTCGCAGGTTCGTGCGTTGGAGGATGGCCGGGTTGAACCCGTAGGCGATGCCGTTGTCTCGCATGAAACGGAAAACGTCAAAGGGGATGTCCTGGGTCAGTTGGGCCTGAAAATTACCATAAGTTAATTATTCCGAGCCCATAAACCAGAAATATCACTTACGCCAGGCTCAATTCTCCAGAACCAGTCGTAGTCACGAAGACGTCTCTCTTTGGCAAACGGGGCCGAGTTCCAGCGATTCATCTGGCGCATATTGGCAATCGGCTTCTGTGTCTCGGCGTCGTTTTTCATGTTGCTCTCCTGGGAAGCCGGAACTTGAGACGGATCGGTCCATCCGGGAATGACCCAGTTCTCGTTGGGGATGACTTCGTAGATGCAAGTGGCATTGGTAGCGTTGGACGTGAGTTCCTTGAAGTCGTCACCGAGCATCTCCGTGCTGAAGAAGATCCACTGGTACTGGTATCGATTGTTGAACTTGTCCTCGAGTTGTTGCATGGTGAAGAGCATGGCGTCGAGGTCGTAGTCATGAGCTAGGGTAACCAAGGCGGCCCGAGGAGCCTCCCCAGCAGGCGGAGGCGACGAACCGCCACGCACAGGTGATGTGAATTGAACAAGGGCCATGATCCATGCCCACAGCACGGCGGACAGATGGAGCTTCGCCATGTTGAAGGCTGATTCGATGTTCAGGCGGTTCGTTCGAGTTCAAGTGATGGGAGGGGTAGGTGTACGGTCAAGGTACGAACAAGGAGCAGACCGAGAGGGTAGAGAAAAGAAGGAACGAAAAGAAGTTCAGAGAAGGGAAATGAAAAGGAGCGTGGGAAAGTATCAGGTTGACGTCTCAGACGTGCCGAAGGCGGGATTGTTCAATTCAAGGTTGAATGAAGTAGAATGATGAATCAAAAGGATAAATAAATGACAAGAATAAGAAAGAGGGGGGAGAAGAATCGGGGACTCTACCTTATTGTAGGTGAAGCCTGAGGCGAGAATACAGAGAACATGTGACCGAGCTTGAGGGGGCAGTTGCGAGCAGTGCCAGTGTTGACCGAGATCCCGCTCGTGGTTCTTCGATGTGAGGTTTAGGCAGGAACTCCACGATCTCGAGGCGGCAGAGAACAGGAGCGAAGCGGGAGAAAATATCCGAAGCCGGAGGAGATTGTCCGAGGGATCTCGAGGAACAATCGGAGGCCGCTCATTCAGGCATCAGCAGGAGGCAGTTGGCCTATTCGAGCTTGATTGGGAAGATGATCATGAAAGGATCAAGGTTCAATAAATGTGCTTGAAGGAGAAGAGAGAAAGGAGCGTGGAACAGGCAATTGTTCAAGGCGAATCGCCCAAAAGGACCAGCCTGCACCTGCAGCACTGATCAGCAACTCCTCAATGACGAGGCGAGCGCGACATACCTCACAGCAGGCAGAGGCTTGAACCAAGATGCATTCAAGCTGGTATGCTAGGTTGAGGTAGGTGTTCCGAGTGCAAGTAGCGAGGCAGAGATTCTTGGCTCGTCATCATGTAAAGTGCTGCATGAGAAGCGACAGTGATTCCATGCTTCTACGCTCGATTACCTACAGAAACCCCCTTCTGCGAAGAAAGAAGAAGCCGTCCTAAAAAGTTCAACTGGTCCTTGTATCAACAATCGGCGATATCCTACCGCCCGTGTCCCCAACCTAAAATCGTCCACAAGCATCCTCTCCAATAGATGCATCCCAAACGCCGGCCTCGCCCAACTAAGCAGAAAACAAGCCTCACCCGTCCCCCTTTGGTCAAGCCATGGACAGAGAGGCAGCTATACTGGTACAGGTTACAATAGTCCCTCTCAAGTCTCCACGTCCATCGACTCCACGTCTACCGAGCCGTCCTCTGGGCTTATGTCTAGCACTCTCGCGTATTGAACCGTCAGTCGTTGTAGCTCACGGTATTTGCCTATGTCTTGTTAGCTCCTTGATTCCATGTATAAACGCCCACGAGAAACTTACCGAGAATCATCACCACACCCTTGAGTAGTTCTTTTCGATCCCAGCCGCACAAGTCACCCTCCTTGCTGAACCAACCACGGGCATTATCCTTCTTCTGCTCCTCATCATCAAGGATGCCGCCCATGAGACTGTTGAGGAGTTCCTCCACCTTGCCTCGAGCACCCTCGGCACCCAGTCGTTTGGCGTACATGAACAGATAGAGTCGGAATTCGTCCTGCGCTCCCAGCTGCATGGCACCCGCGATTCGGTTCTCCAGATGCGCTATGCTGACACTGCTCTCCAGATTCTCAGCCTCCTTGCGCTGCACAAGCATCTTGATGATACGCTGCAAGCTATAAGACCTGCCCTTGAGGAGGAACTCGTTGGTTGTGTGCCGCTCGAGGAATGGTATGATGCCTGACGACACCGTAGGCTTGCCAGAATCCTTGTCTTTGCTTTCCTTCGAGTTCGGACCCACGGCAGTAGACTGCAAAGCGGAAATAGAGGAATCGTTGGAGTTCCAGTACTGAGAACCGACAGCCCACCAGGCTTCGCTGAGACGTTGCCAGATGTGCATCTCTCGGGCGTAGTAGTGGCCATCGCCATTGCTCAATGTGACAATAATGTGGCCGGTGGTGTTGAGATGTGCCGACGTGATTCCTGGGCCCGGCGTCGCGCTGTGCTGGTTAAGTGAGGTCGTAGCAATATCCAAGAGAGGGCCGAGAGAGACTGGAGGATGAGGCGAGGTTTGCGTCTTGAGGTCCCAGACATGGGCGAGGCCAACGGCCGTGATGCAGAGTAGCCAGTGATCGCGAGCTTCGAGAATGACAGGTTGCGACTCTAGAACCATCGGGTTGAGCAACCTTCTTCCCGCAGGTGTCCAGGTATGAAGGGACCCGTCTTCGCAGGCCACTGCCCAGAAATGCTTGGTAGCTGTTACCAGAATGATAGCTCGTGGTAGGAATTCTTCCCAGATAAGAGCGCCCCTTTTAGTGACCATGACGTGTGAGGGATCCCTTGGGTTGGCGTCATTCTTGGCTTCCAGAATGATGTTCTCGGCGACCTTGGTTGCGTCTTCCAGAGAGCTGTCCTCTTGGAGAACACCTCTCTCTAGCGGTCGTAGAATGTGAGACCTCACCTTGGGCACAGCTAGCCTGACTGATGCCCACGCGATAGAAGGATTCAAGACGGCTGGTCGGAGGAACTCGGGCGTCGGGACCACACCATTCTGCACAGGCGCGAGGGTGGCGGGTTCAACGCCGTCGGGGCCATTTGTGACAATAGGGACTGGGCCGGTTGTCGCTCGTTTTGAAACATGTTCGTCCTCCTCATCGGCCTCTGCGTTCATACGCCTCTTGTTACCAAGCAACATCGCGGCAATGCCCCCCTTGGGTAGCCCATCGAACGGCTTGGTAAGGTCGAGGACAGTAGTTGGCGCATCATTCTGGGCCGTCTTGTTGGTAGTAGTCGTACCAACCAGCTGTGTCTGAGGCAACGAGGATTGTCCAGTTCCCGATGAGGATACCAGCAGAGGTGCCACTCGTTTCTTGCCGTCCTTGCCGATGGTGACTCGTGACTTGAGCTCCTTGACTCGCTCGGCAGTCTTGTCCGCTGTCTCTTCTGGCTGCTTTTCTGGCTCCTTTTCTGGCTCTGTCTGACCATTTGTTGTCGGCTTTGAAGCCGCGCTTGGCTTGGTACCGTTGGTGACTGGTGTAGACTCTTTTGTCGATTCGGAAAAATCGCCCATCAGCGCACCCATCCTTGATTCAACAGCTCGTGACTCGCCCGCCTTGCTCTGGTTCTCCAGCAAAAGACCTTCGACATCCTCTGCGATGCCCATTCCCTTTCTTGAACCGCCATACTTCTGTAGGGCCTTGATGTTCTCCTCAGGCTGCGCAACCCAACCCAGTTCACCCTCGGAGAACTTGGCAACCACAATGCTGCCGTCGAGACTCGAGGCGTACAACGTCTGGCCGTCCGGAGTCCACGCTAGGTCGGATATCGACTTTCCGGCGAGATCCTGAAGAATAACCACCGGCCTTGATGTATTTGTATTCCATATGCTCAGAGTCTTGTCCTGACCAGCCGATGCTATGACTGTCACGAGCGACCCAGTATTACCATCTGATGCTGCGCTCGAGTCCGGCTTTACTGTGTGGAAGAGTCGTGGGGAGAACATGCAGACTTCGGTGGGGGCCTCGTGGCCGATCAGGTTGATCTCGCTGTCCCATCTCGTCCGCTCGATAATAGCAACGGAACTGACAGGTCCATTCACAGCATTGGCGGCGGCGATGTGATTGCCATCAGGGGACCAGGAACAGCGTCGGAAGTAGGTTGTCAGAGGAGAGCTCTTGAACGGCGCGCTAATCGTGGTTTCGAGAACAAAGTTGTTAACCATGTCATGCTGAGTCGCGTTGGGCGCAGGAGAGGTAAATCGGAAAATCTTGATGGTCCGATCGTCACTAGCGGTCGCAAAGAACTTGTTAGCAGGGTCAAAGGTAATACCTTTGACGTGACTCTGGTGGGCGGGTAGTGTCTTGAGCTTCTCAAAGGTATGGCCGGACCAGACGACCACCTTGGAGTCGAGGCCAACGGAGACGAGTATCGAGGAGTCGTAGGACCACGCGAGGTCCTGAACATCGTTGTCGTGGCCAATCAAGCGCCTGTACGTCTTCCAATTCTCAACCGGGGGCTCCTCGTTGGTGCCGAACGTGGCCGCGGGAGGTCCTTTATCGAGGTGGTACACACAGATGATCTTGTCGTCGGCGCCGCTGGCGAGGTAGCGCCCGTTGGGGGAGAATCGAACCGAATGAATAGTGCCAAGATGGTGGCTCATATGGCAAAGCTGACGTGGCTTGTTGTAGTCGGAGTTGTTGGCATTGTAGATGGACTCGGTCGACCAGATTCGCACGTGTCCATCGCCGCCTGCTGTCGCGAGGCGTTTCCCGTCGGGAGAAACATGACAGCTGTAGACCTCAAAGTCCTTTTGCTCGCCACTATGGCTCAGCCATGAAGGCTTGATGATGTGCATGTTGGAAGGGCGAGCTACATGCCCGAGGGACGATCGCGATGGGAGGTACCCTTGAGCCGAGGGACGGCGGGATCGGGATCGATGTCGGAAGTGATTTGTCTTTGGTTCGCGATCAATTTGAGTGCGATGCGATAGCGATAATCGGCGAGATACGACGAGGGTGTCGGGTGATAATTGGTGATGGTGATGCTAAAGTTGGAGTTGAATGTTGGATGTGACGCGCTGTCGCGTTTTTCGAGCTCCGTCAATCAAAAAAAGCCAGGGTCAGCTCCTGCCTCAAAGCACCCGCAAACGCAGTCAGTCATTGGGCAAGCTCGAGCCGGTTAGACTGGGGCACGGGTCAGGAAAAAACGACAGCGGAACGGCCAAGGGTGGTAATAAAAAAGATAATAAGTTTATGAGAATAATCTATAAACTTGTTCTAGAGATTTGGATTATTTAATTAGGTGTTTTATATAAATCTACTTATGATTAAAGTCGCAACCTTTGATAGAGCTCAAGTTGCTCTCGTCCTGGTGCTCGTTTATTTCTTGACTCGTACATACCAGCAATGGCACAAAGCCATTGGGCAAGCTCCCACCGATTAACTAGGGCATTGCAGAGCACGCCTTCCCCAAAACAAACCGTACCGCCGACCTGATTGGCCAACCCGGAGCAACTTTGATGCGCTAATCCCCTCCAGTTGTCCCCGTGTAAGTTCCTTCACCGAGTCCCTTTGTTCAACAACTCCTACGGGGCAAAGCCACGATGCAGACTCTCGTCCATTCACGTCTTTTTTCTGATTTCAGTGCGGAAAATGCTCAGATGGCGTGTCACGGACATTTTTACAGGCCCCTCGACGTCGGAAATCACAAGGTTCTCCTATGCTTCTCATTGAGTTGCACCGTAGGCATCCTCCAATCTTTGCCCCCCCCGGCAAATGTGCGAGATGGTTGGATGCAAGAATCGCCCTACCAATGCCCTTGGATCACATGTTCTTGACCGGTCAGAAGCGCCTCCGAGCGACGAGTGCCACTCTCTGTGTTTGTCCTTGGGTCGCAATGGGGCCCCTTTGGAATGAATCCTAGAGGCTGTCGCGATTGAGGGCGTCGAGGGAAACACCATTTCGAAATCATGATCATCTCAGACCACCCCCTCCCGGCGGAGCGGCCGGATCTGTGCCAGTCAGGGCTCTTGTCTGGGTTGCAGCATTTGCTTGAGGAGCCTCTGGGGCGGCGCAAGAGTTGCCAATGGTGGGCACACACAAGTGACATTCCCCTTTTTCTCTCTTTGAGGCGCCCTTTGGCCTGACCGCTCTTCGTTCAACAAGTGTTGGCGAATTGCCCAGCCATGTTTCGGAACACCCTTGAACGTCAGCATCCTTTTAAACATGAAAATCTCCTCCTCCGGGAATTGACCATGAACAACACCAATCTTCTCTGCGCAAACTCGTCGAGCGAATTTACTAAGATGGCATTGTTAAGTATATAATCAGAGCCTTTGTTGGCTCACTTTTCGTTAACTCGCTTAACAGCATCTTGCATCACTGATTCGAGACATTACCGACGACGACAGAGAAAACTGCAACTCCTCTTACAAAGAAAAATCGCAACCCGCGGAAAAGACATGTCGACCCCAACTTCGGTCTGTGTTGGCCTGGAACTGGAGTTCTTGGTGGCTATATCGACCGTTGGAGCTCCCCCTGGTGAGGGTCGGTGGATATGCCTTGCATCAAAGAACGATGTCGATGGCCTCGCCATTGGCGACTTCAGGCCCATGGAGGCCCCATGCATTCACAAGGTATGCCAAGTCATGGCCAGTGGCGGTGCCCCCGTTGGGTGCAACGACATGCCGCTCCTCAAGCCCAGTCCTGGGCAAGTCTCTGGGTCTAGCCTCGTTCAGCTCACAAAGACCAGAGAAGACATTCGGGTCTGGAATAAGGAGGCTGCGGTATCGACTTCTGGAACGGTGGCACCATCCAACTACTGGTTCGTGGTGCCGGAGCGACATCTGACCCAGGACTGCGTTAGTAAGTCCAGCAAGACGCCCTCTGTCAAGTACGCCTGGTTCGGAACTGAAATAAACAGTCCAATCCTTACGCGACCTCAAGAGTTCGGCCAAGGGCTCCCGACACTGAGAAAGTGCCTGAAGGGTATACAGGACAACATGGTGGTTGGACTCAACTCGGGCTGTGGCCTGCATTTGCATGTCAACGATGCCGGCAACATGAAGCTACAGACGGCGCTCCGGGTCGTGACCTTGGTGTGGCACCTTGAGGATGCACTACTCTACCCGTTGTGCCACCCTCATCGATCCAAGTCACCTTTCTCGATGCGTGTTGGTGTCGAGTCTTCGATCGCCATGGAGAAGGGGGAGCCCGCAGTTTCCGGCGAGGGTGCCGCACTTGTTGCGATGCTCACGGAGCTCAGGGAGAAGTTTAAGGGCCGCAAGAAGGTTGACAAAAGACTCGTCGGAGCTATGAAGCGTCTCTGGTCCCAACCAGATCTCACCAGCCTCGGACAGGCACTTCGAAAGTTCAACGAGGGGCCCGTCCACACGACCACGCGCTGTGCTCTGGTCGTAAGCAAGTACAACACGCTCGAGTTCCGTTACCCAGAGTCGACATTCGACGTCGACTTCATCTCGTGCTGGACCGACTTGGTACGACACTTGTACGGCGTCGCCATGAAGCCGCAGGCTGACTTCAACCGGGTTCTTAGTCGCGTGTACGATCTCGCGACTCGTGACCAAATGCCCGGATGGGGTGACATGATGGCGGCTATCGAGTTCAAGACGAACATGGGCCGCTGGCAGCAGCGATTGGAACAGTACGCCAATAACCTGAAGGATCTGGACAACCAGGGCATCCTGCCAGCATCCGGACGTTAGGGGCGCTGCAGTGCTATTTCTGGGTTTGTAAATTGAGAACATCGGCAAGGTTGGCGTTTAGGACACAAAAGGAATCACGGGGATATCAGCAGGATCGCTGAATGGGGTCCTGGGTTTCACGGGATCCGGAGTATGGAGTTTGTGAATGGTAACATAGACAAAATGATCAAGACTTTTTGTACCTCTGTAAGATGCACGACATTGTGAACATGCCTTTTAGTCGCGTTGTACGTTGTATTAGTCCTCTATAAGCATGACTGCAGGAATGATCCTTACATTGACCTGTCCCTTGAGAAGGCCACCTCTAGACATCCATTGGCGTGTCGAGGAGGCATGGAAACGATACCAGTTAGAGGGCCATAGGCGCCCGAGAATTAGGACGCTGATAGGGTAGGTATGCTAATTGACATGGCATACAGAAGAATATAGCTGATATACTCGTTCTAATTCTTTCTCGCATTTAGATGGGAAACAGTCAGAGTTGGCCAGTGCAAAGGCTGTGGGCAAAGTGGACAAGACTTGAATCCCCCATCCCAGACTACATGGATCACAGACCGGTTGACTACCTACGAGCCTCGATATGATGGAACAACTGTAACTTAGTCGGAGCATTGCCGCCAAGATGACGCCAGAGGGCAGATATACTTGTCAATGCCCATATTCAGTATCTGTATTTGAGGAGATGCTTCCTCTTCCTCCACCCTTTGGCACGGGCTTCTTCCTCTCCTCCATCAACGCTCTAGCCTCGTCAGTCCCGTACTTGTCCATATCCCTCATCAACTCGACGTCCTTCTCCCTCACGGCATCGTCCATGGCCCGCCACCCCTGCCAGTCTACGACGTTGCGAGCAGCCATGTTCCAGGCGCTAGCAGCGGCGCAAACAATGTTCATCTCGTACTCGAGGATGCGGCGGTACAGGTCCAGCAGGGTCTGCCGGACCTGCAACTGCAGACGCTCAAAGTCATCGGGGGATGTCCACGACGAGGGGTATGTGCAGCGGGCGAGGCTCATGTAGTGTGGGATGGTGGCTATCAGATGGACGAAGCCGCTGCGGAGGTCGTCGTGACGGAGGAGAGGGTCGAGGAGGAGCTGCATCAGTCAGCCTTGTCCCTATTGAAAGATTTATTGTGCCTACAGGTGTTAAAGAGCAGATGCCCGCAAAGGCTAGAGCGGCGCTCGGTTGTTGAGGCATCAACGAAGCGACTGTAGATCTCGCCTCGACAAGAATCTCACGAGCATCGTCATCGCCCGAGTCTGACTTGGATGTGGCGCTGACTTCGCGGTTCAAGCCCGAAGACGCAATCATGGACATGAGCTCCAGGCGTCGCTCACCATCCATCGGCAGTTCATTCGGATTCCCATGATGGCCGGGTCTATGCGCCTCGGGCAGTTCGTGGCCGATGATGTTCTCGTAGGCAAGCACGAGACCGTTGGATCGAGCGTCCTTCTTGAGGGCATCGTAGGCTGCGTTCCATAGCTCGATATCGCGTGCGCGCTCCTCCTTTACTGCTGATCCGCGACGGCTTTGGCTGCTTCTGTGACAGCCGATGCGAGGTAGGGGACAATTTGACGATGTGTTGGAGGCGTAGGAGGATGAAGCAGAGACGGAGGATTTGGAGTTGACGGAAGGAGGATGAGTGTGACGGCGAATTTTGCCGACGATGCTTTTTACTTTGTTGCCCGGGCCGAGGTGGCCTGGTGCTGTTTGTGTAGTGGTCTTCATGTTGATGGTGTGGATGAGGTGTATGGACTGACGACGAATGCATTGATTGATGGATGGGAATGTGAGAGAAGAGAAGATGGATCAAATCCTTACAAGCAGCAACTGACAAAGAGTTACGAATCCTGTTTAATTGGCAAGACACCCCAGCTGAAGCGGGCTATTAATATCATCGTCATCGTGAACCACCCCAGAACGAACCATAAGAGCAAAAAGGAACGATCTGGGGCAAACTGAGGGGGGGAACCGGGTCAATGGGTCTCTCTGGATCTGAGGAGAGAATCCCAGCACAACGGCAGTTGTTTCTGGCGACACCCAGCGCTCGGGGCCAAGATGACAGCAGCGAAGATCACGAGGGCATCGTCCAGCTGCCCAGCAATCGGCCGAGATGTCAAGAAACGAACCAGTGACGTCGGCGAATTGGGCAAAAGGACCGACGAGTCAGGAGCGAGCGGGTTCCCGATGCCTAGAAGATCCGTGGGGTCGATGAAGTCATTTTCCCGAGAAGCTCCAAGAGCTGGGAGCTTTTCGTCGGCCGGGCGAAACATCCATTGTTGGTCGTTGGTGCCGTGCCGCGGCGCGCCGAGAAAGGAGGGGGTCGGTCGTCATCGGTCGGAGCACGGATGATGATGGGGCCGAGAGGAGGAGGGGCTTGGCGATGTTGAGGTTGTGCTTGGCGGTTCCTCATCAGGTTTTTCTTGATTTTATTATATAAAATAATCATGGGTAGGGGACACTGACACTATACAAGATCAAATATAGTTATACAGTTTCTTACAAAAATTTATTTGGTCTTCCATTGAGAGATACCCAAGTCATGAATTTGTCGCGATAGCCAGGGCCTTTTTTTTTTTCTTTTCTTCAACCGCGCGGGGTGGATGAACTGCTGCGGGTCGGGTTAGTGGGCTTCAGTGGGGTCTCTCCACTGAAAGTGCTTGCAGATCCACTAACATTAGCAGGATGGCCTCAATCTGGATCCCTGGATGATGGATGTCGGCCTGGGGAATCGATCATGGTCGCCCATCGTTTGGGTGCTGTTGCATAATGTCTCTTCATACTGTGGTGTAGGCAAGAATCAAGACAATGCCTATCTCTCTAACTTCTGAATCCTCTCACGCGCACCACGGTCAAGTCGTGGGCTTGGGATCCATGTAGTCCGAGCTGAGGTCGTTTATGCGCATGGCATTCAGAACAAGGCAAGGCAGACAACTTGTTTCAACCTTATAAATTGTCCATCTATACACTTATTCAAGGGGAATAGAACCCAGTGTCGGTATTAACTGACGAGTAAAAGCAGGCGCTCTTGACGAGGTCAACGTTGCGAGATGGGATGAAATCCTCAAGGATGTAAATGCCAGGAAAGACCATTTAAAAAAAACATGTCTCATCCGATTCTTGCACGTTACCTGTCAACGGCCATGTCTGTGCATGAATCTCACGTTTAACTCGAAACAAAGCCGTTTAGAAACATCGACGGCTAAACACCAGCCACGAATATCACGATAATGAAGCAAAACGGGCTTCACTGGCTGACACTGTCAACCAGCCGGCAGCATTACGCGATGAGCGTGACACCCATTAAAATAGCTCAATAAAGACTCGGTGCAAAACATTCTCCTCTTCATTGTCATCTCAGGTCAATAACTGGCGATCTACTCTACTTGAAACGCCCCCCATCACTCCTGTGATCGCATCCCACACTCCTCCTCCTCGAGATAATAATCCACCGTCTCCCCATCGACTTTTCTCTGCTCATCTGCCTCTTTACGCTTTTTCCTTGTGCCGCCGCGCAGCATCTTCTTTTCTACCTTCTCAGTCTCTCCTTAACCAAGGTGTTGATCACCTTTTTACCATTCACCCACACTCATTGAATCTCCTTCACACCCTCAACCTATATCTCTAGGTTCCTTTCACCTCGAACTTCTTTCAAACCACTGCCAGCCAAGCCATCATGCGCGTCCTCGCTCTCACGGCTGCCCTCATGGGGCTTGCGACTGCTGCTCCTGCGCCCGCCCCCTCAGCCACCCTGTTTGACGACATCGTCGCCGTCCCTACCACCACGGCTTGCGCAACACCCTCGGCCACTCCCATCACCTCTATTTTCTGGGTCCCCAGCGACACCTCTCACAAGGCCTGTGACAAAGCGACCTACAAGGCCAAGTTCGCCCCCTCCGACGTGAAGCGAGGCGACTTCCGTGACTGCGCATCCCTCCTCTCAGCCTTTGGGCCTCACAACGGCACCTTTACCATCCCCGCCGTCGCCAACGCCGCCGACAAGTACGGCAGCGGCTTCGTCCCCATCGTCAAGTCTGACTCGTGCTCCCTGGGCGTCCGAGCCAAGGGCGGTGTTGTGCTGGGCGACGACGACGTCGACTCGATCGTGCAAAAGACGCTGCAGGACTACTCTTCCGGTTTCTTGATGGCAGCCCGTGGATCCGTTGACTGCGATGCTCTGGATGGTGGGAAGAAGGCCAAGCTTTACTGGCAGGTTTACGATTCTGAGACGGGTTATTAGATGGATTGGTCTTGAGGGTCGTCTGGACGGTGGTGTTGGATGATCTTGATGATCGTCAGTTCTGTTCTGCCTGTTACGATACCCGATGGAGGAGAGAAGCTGGCAGCTGGTAAAGCATCATCGCCTACATGATGATTCTGCATGACTCTATTCTTGTGTGCTTGTGTGACTTGAAGATCCAGTTCACGGGATGCTGACAGATTGTTGGTGAAACAACTCTCGGTTGGCCCGGGCAGTATCCAAATGCGAGCAGTCAGCACGATACTTTAGGAAGAAAACCAGTAGACTTAATGAGCGGCGGTGCTCCCTCGAAGCAATGTGGTTGATGCTAGAATTGCAGGCATCCCTGAGAGGGGTCCACAAGGTCTTTGTTGTTCAAAGTGCAGTTGGAGCAATAACAGCGAGGGATTTGGAATTTGGAATTCGCTAATTGAGGCTTGCGTATTTACCCTGTCTATTCAATAGCGCAAGAGTGGGCTAGATTGAATTGCATTCCTTTGCCCGTGATCGTGAATAGGGCTAACACAAAGGCCTTCCCATAGCCACCACGAGAATAAAAGCCAGTCCGGATTCGGCAGCTACACTACGGATTTCTCCGTTGATGAATAGATGGCGCAGAATTTTCAATAAGGCTTAGCTAGGTGTGTGGGTGAGGGCATCGCCAATATCATGGTTGTGATGGCTTTGAAGGAGGGGGATGATCAGGTATGTAGAGGCTGCTTGTGAAATGCCAATGTAGGGTCTCGTCCAAGGCACACGCACGAGCTGCGTAGTCGCAATGACTAGGATAGCTGGCGTCGCGAGGGCTGTTCAGGCCGCCCAGAGGAGCGGCAACACTGGTCAGGCTTGTCTACGGTCGAACAAAGACACTTGATCGTGATGAAGGCTTCACTTTGAGATCAATACTCCAAGCAAGCACCAGCAGCATGTCACTTGACCAGATGCCATTGCTCAGACTTTGTCGAATTCAATTGTATACAACACGAAACCGTACAATCCTTTCCGGCCCCCCTTGTTAGGCCATGTCTAAACCCTTTGTCCGTCTATATCCTTTGTGTCAAGCAAGCAAATATGTGTAGCATCCCCCAACGCCTTTCCATGATCGTGTAAATGCAGGCTTTCGCGAACACAATGTCGCAGTGTCATTAGTCGTTAATTGTTAGTCGTTGAATGTTAGTGGTCAGCACTGAGCCGCTCTTGGCGGACTTAGCATCCTCCTTCGCATGAGACCCCCGCTTCTAAGGGGAGTATGCCCTCATCTTGAGCTTCTTGTGGCTTAGGTCGATGCTGTTGAGTCTGGCGATTTCGTCGCTCAGCTCTTCGATTCGTCGGGCGCATCGCTGCTTGGTGTTCTCGGCACTAAGTTGGGCTCGCTCCGTGATTCTAACAATGAGGGCGAGCTTCTCCTTGCAGTCGATGTAATCGGCGCGCATAGCGCGTGCGACGGCGCTCTGATCGTCGGGGTCAATTCGGGCTTCGAGGTTTGTGAGTGAGTCTCGTACTCTGGGGTGGGACTGCTGGATGTAAGTCACAATGTTCTCGATCTCAGGAGAATACTCGGTCACCAGGGCCTTGAATCGGAGCTTTTCGCGCGCGTTGTCCCCCTTGATCGCGGCGATCTCTGGGCGAGGGAGGAGGGCCGTGGTGGGTGATATCGCGGCCATTTGAGTTGTAGCGCAGCTTTGCTTGTTGAATTGGCTGATGAGCGTCTTGAGCCGCTGGGCCTCACTGTTCATCTGGACAAGTTCGCGTTCGGCGGAAGAGAGGATGCCCCCGAGCCACTGGTCCTTGAGCTCGTTGTTCACGGGTCGGTTCTGCTGGTAAGAGCTGATGACGTTCGGGTCATTCAGGCATTCGGGGGTGAGGACGTTGCGAGCGCGAGAGAGACGTTGAAAGTTGGTGGGCCTCTTGGCTGTGAGGCGCTCTGGGTCGATGCCGTTAGAAGCCAGATAATGCTGGGCTTTGGGGGAGACCTTCATGTAGGACGCTCCAGCGGGCTTGATGGACGAGGCAGGCTTGGGCTTGACGTAGGCAGCTCCAGGCGGTTTGATGGAGAAGGGATTACGCCTGGCGGAGGAAGTGCTGGAGGAAGCTTGGGGGGGTGAGGTGAATGAGAATGCACGGGCAGGCAAAGTAGGCGACGGAGTGGTAGGTGTCTTGGGCGAAGGAGGGTTAGAAAAGCGAACCCGAAAGGGGAGAGGCTCGTTGAATCGAGCATGACGCGGATCAGGAAGTTCAGGCTCAGGGCGACGAAGCCAATCAGGGCAGGGGCAAATGCCATAGAGGTACAGAGCAATCTGCAAGAGGATGATGCCAATGATAGCGCACATGATGAGGATGCTAATGGCGTTGAAGATGGTGGGGATGCTGAAGTAGAGGTAGGCGATGACGGATCCAACCCAGTAAAGACGATGAAGCCAAACGCTGGCGTAGAAGGGCAGCCATTGCTGATAGAGCCACTTCGCAAGGTCGCAGAGAACGAAGCTGAGGGAGTATCCGGTACGGTAAAGCCAAAAGAGAAGCAGGGCGCCGTGGGTCATGTTGCAGCCGTCAGCCGTCTTGAACTCGTTGATGAGCCATCTGACGGCGGTAGGGACCATCCAGATGTCGTAGTCGATCATGGTGAAGAATTCGATCATGATGCTGCAGGCGATGACGAGGATGTTCCAGTTGGCTGCCATGAAGTTGACAATGGCGGGCTTGTAGTCGAGCATCTTGGCAAAGAGTGATCTGTGCTCTGGGAAGAGCTCGCGATACCGAGGAAATTCCTTCGGATCGTAGTCGAGTTTGCGACGAAAGAACATGTTCGCGAACACAAGGTATGTGAATCAGGGTGTATGGGGAAAATGTTGTCAGGATGAAGGTGAATGTTGAGATTTTGAAGGTCGCGATGCGAGTTGAGGTTGCTTTGTTCTTGCTTGTGGTCGTGGTGATGAAAGAAGCGAGAACAATGAGGGATTGGGAAAAATAAACAAAGATTTGTTTCCATTGTGGGTTATTTTTGCTGCTGCCTTGTGCGGAGAATTTTGCAGTACGTTTGTCGGCTATTTGACAGTGCCAGCTGAACGCCAACTAGTGGTCGAAAGTGAGGGGATTCGCGAGTGCCAGTGCCAGTGTCCGCCAGCTGGCAAGACGGTTTGCCAAGGCGTGCACCTCCAAAAAAGAGCACCCACGTACCAAAAAAAAAAAACGACATGTTGATCGATAACATGAAAATGTCCGTGCTCAGGGTAACAATGGGTCGATCTTGCATTCGCAAGTCCCTTAATCAAGAGCCTCAGATCTGGAACCACTCCATAGCACAAAGGGGTCGTTGTCTCCATCGCCTTCTGACACAAAGTGGTGTTTGGGCGAGAGTGGGCGGTGTCGCAGGCCCCTAACTCTTGGACACCCACATCAGGCGACTTGGCTCGACTTGAACCCTTCGTCAGGCCCTTGATTCATCTTCATTGTCAGGTTGACCGACAATACAAGCAGACTTTGAGCCACAGTCCCAGTCTCTAGTAACAACGCCTCGAGCAACTAGCATCTCCGTTTGTTCCCAAGAACCAAGAACCTCGAATACCAAGAACCAACCGACTTGAATACGGTAGGCACGTCACAATGAAAGCATAACCCACAATGAAGCGGCATCTCTAGAATTCCATCGAGTCAAGAGGGTTTTCGAGGGGCTTGATGAGAAGGCTTCTAGGCTTCTTACCCGCCCGCACTCAAGTCCCGAATGGCGGACGCCGGACCCGCGCTCGATGCCCCGTGCTCCGCCTCGCCGCCTCATCCTCATTACTTGTGCCCGTCGCATCGCGGATAATGGCGGACAGATGCCTCTTTGGGAAAATGGACGCGACCCAATCACAGCGCTGATGGCGCCCCAATCAGAGGCCAAGACGTTTCAGTGTGAAGAGGAGGGGCACTGGCGGGTGGATGGAATGTGGCCGCAACCTTGAGAGGAGAGCGACTTCGGTCTCGTTTATACTGATCAGCCACCTACGCAGATTAGCACTCTCTTCCCCCCCGGCTGTTCTCTTCTGGACGTTCCGTCGGCATGGGTACGATGGGGACTCGGTCCCAAAGGGGCAACAAGAACGGGGATGCCGTGCAAGAGAGTTTTGCTGTCACCAGGCAGTTGGAAACCTTGATTCTCATCACAAAAGGATGGAAGGCAGTGCAAAGGAGAGCGTTCCGAACCCGACGGATATTCCGGGCTTGCGCGTTAGTTTGCCGGATCTCGGAAACATAACACACACCTACTTGTAGCACCGAGGGTTACCTTGGTTAGCATCCACAGACAGAGTGCTGACTGCAGCGTTGTTGCGAGTAAGGTAAGGGACAGGCAGCAAAAAGGACAGTCGAGGTGTGTTTCAAACTCATCAAAGACAGACGCCTCGCGACATGCGGGACGACAACAAAGTCTCAACAGCTTTTGCGGTAGTGGAGCTCAGCCTTTTTTTTGTGATTGTGGCAGAAAAGGGACTTGCCGTCCGTCCATTGAAGACGCTATTGACAGACAAGTCTGGACAAGGTGAATGAAAAACCTGGGGTTTACTCGATGACATTCTCGATGGATGGGATCTTTGATCACGAGGGGGTCAAGGCGGCGGCGAAGTGTGGATTTGAATAGAGACCCGACGACCTGGTTCAAGGACACAACGCCCGTAGGGAAAAGAGGGCCTGGCCAAGGTCGATGGACGAGCTTCCACATGCCGGTGCTCTCTATTGGAGTCTGTATCCACAAAGCAGCTCCAAGGTGGTGGACATGGCTTCAATAGCGTCCGCCTTGCTATTGATGGACGGGGTGCCGCGGACAGCGTGCACTGCGCGGGAGGGTCTGACCCGACTGGGGGACCTGGGCAGCTGATTTGCCGCTTACAGTGTGTCGGGTCGGTACCAAATAACGGGACAACCTGGCACTGACGTGCTCTTACCCTGAGGATGCCTATCCCTTTGTGTCAGGCCCTGTCAGGCAGCTTTGGTGGCACCAGACCGCAAAGAGGCAATGTTTCCAGCCATCAGGGGATCCCCCATGTCTTTTTCCCCTGCAGCTCTGTCCGCCGGAAGATGATGCCGGTGGTCCTCTTCCCCCAACCGTGCGAGATCCTGACCTGCCCCGTGCCCCCTTTTCCCGACCCAACGTCCAGGTCTGGCTGAGAATATCTGGCTCGCACGGGCGGGATCGTGTTGCGCGGAGACTAGGAACACACGGGTAGCTGCCCACTAAGGACGGGACGGAATTACGGAGCGTGTCATGATACCGCGCGCGAGTGTGTCGTGTCGGGGAAGTGAAAATGTGGTTTCCGAGGAACCCCCCCCCCCTAGCAACGGGGTAATGCTCGGCGGGTATTAAACATCCAGCGAGCGAGGGATGGAGTGACATGGGCAAAGGATGGAAAGCCTCGTCATCAATTTTACCGGGTTTGCCTACCTTTACCAACAACATTCCACCGAGATGGGCCCCTCGGTCGTCGGTCAAGCTTTCGGCCATCTCGGTACTTGGAGGATGCAGGCGAGTTTGTGGACGGGACGACAGCCACGTAAAGGCCAACAATAGAACCGGCTGGACCTGACAACACACAGACAGACAGACCGCCTGTCAGACTGACTACCTGAGCAAGAAAATTTACACTGTAGAAAAAGCAACGAGCACGGAGCAAATAACTTGGCTGTGCAAGAGTGTGTCGCGGCTCCGCTCCCTCCCTAGTCCCAAGCCGCAAATGACCCCGGTCCGGGGGTGGACATCCAATAGAATGGCGTCCAAACAAGAAATGTCGCCTAAACTCTGTTTACTCGGCTCCCCGAGGCTGGCTAGGTAGGCTAGCTACAGACGGCTGCCTCTCCTCTTCTCTCACGACGACGGCCCGGGTCCTTGGGCTGGGCTGGCGCACTTGGCGAAACTCTGTTGAATACGCCGTTGGGCTAGGCACTGATGGCATCTCCGGGGGAATGTTCCGTCTCTCTTTGGTCGGGTCTGGCCATCATGCCCTGACAAACAGACAGCATAAGCACAGGACAATTAAAAGCAGACCCTCTCTCCCGAGCGAGGCTGCAGATCTTGTGGTGAGCTCCATCTACGATCTTCAAAGCAAGGACCCGCGAACTCCCGACCGGAATTACGGCCACCGCACACGCACACGCACACCCTCAAGGCTTACTACGTACTACCCAAAATAGCCGCGGATCCCCATCACATTTATTACTTGTTGGAAACTCTTGGCGATTATCTGATATCCAGTAATCCCGAACAAAGCTTTTTTTCCCTCTCGTCTCCTCCCTCGGCAGCCCAGCCCTTCATATACCCAATACCCTCCCACCCCCCTACATCTGTTGTTTTACCTTGGAAACAAGTCCAGACACAACCACGAGTCGACGAGCTGGACTCTCGATTGCCAATCAGACAAGCCCAGCTGTGTGTTTGCTTTTATTAGCTCCAGACGACAACTCACACTGTTTGACTCGACCAACGACTCCTGTCTCATATACAATCCACGATCCGCCCTTTTTTCCTCGACAAATCTCACCCTCTCTACAACACAACAATAACACACACAAAATCACCATGATGCTTCGAGGAACAACCCACAACGTCCCCAAAGTCCCCCTCTTTGGGAACCCCAAGAAGCGCAAGCAGAAGCAGCAGCAGGAGCAAAGGGTCAAGGAGGAGCAGCTCCGCCTCCAGGCCCTCGAGGAGGCCGAGTTCGCGACAAAGGCAGAGACCTCCGACTTCCTCACCTACTACCTCGAGCGCTCCCCCTTCAAGGACCAGTGCGACCAGATCTCCATCGCCTGGGACAGCCTGCCCAGCCTGGGCGAGCTCCAGTCCTACGGTGAGCTCGACAAGACAGAGGGCACACAGGCGTGCCGTCGACTCTTCAAGGCCGTCGTCATCTGGGACGATCTCGGTCTCGACCTCTGGGAGACTCTCAGCAGCACCATTCAGCAGCAAAGGATGTACGACGAGCTTGACGACGACGACCTCCTCGACGAGATCTGCGAGGAGCCCGCCGGCTGGGACTACACCAGCACCCCTCGCTCTCGCTCCCGCGGCAGCTCAAGAACCACCTCCGACAACTTTTCCGGCCGATCGCGCCAGACGTCCGCCGACAGATACAGCCATCGCGAGGACTCTCGAGAGTCGCGGAGGGGCTCAGCGACAGATCAGATGCGACGACCATCAACCGCCTCGGGCAAGCTCCCCGCGCGGAGAGCCACAGCACCTCACGGCATGATCAGCGAGTACTACGACAGCCCATCGCGGTACCGGCTACCCAAGATCGTGCGGGTCCTATAGGCAGGGGCCCTACGATGAAAGATTGATACTTTTTTTTTACGGGGTTTCTGGTACATGGTATTTTTGGGACACAACAAGCGACTTGGGAACGGCATTTCAAAAAAGGGCCGATATACTATTATATTTTTTTTTTCTTTTTTTTTTTACTATTTGAGCATGGCGTTTTACGGAACCATGGCAAGGCCGGCGGATGGAACAACGGATACGGAATACCTAACTATACCTACATAGCTGAGAAAGCTTTAGCTTCAGATACCATTTTATTACTAGTAACAGACATGAAACTATTCACAACCACTTCAACGTCACGTCCCATCATCCTGTGATTGAGCTGTCACTTCAAAGCCACCTTGCCTATGCCGGCAGTGGGTGGTGCCTGAGCGGCGACGTCATAAGCTTTCAACTACCACAAGGTTCAATAGCCAAGGTCCCTCTTCGCGTGAATGACCAAACAGCGCTTGGTCTCGCCTAATCCCCTCCGCTCGTTCGCTCCTTTGTGGTTCAGCACCTTGGCGCTGTTTGAGCACTCTGCAGGTCCCTCTGCTAATTTCACCAGAGGCCAATGGGAGCTGAGCTGCCTCAGTCACTATCCGAGTGGCGCGGCGGCCCTTGACTTCATTGGGGAATGCCGCGCCCCTCTGCGAAATGGAGACAGTTTCTTTGTCGTCTCCATCTCTCTACGCCCGACTGCTGAGGAGACAAGCGAGTGCTTGTTCAATGCCCAGCCCTACGGGATATACGAATTCCCGATCCTAAAGGCCGATCAGGTATCCATATCCGTTTTGTTGACCGCAAATGTCCATTGTGATCGACGTTTGGGTATCTGGTGTTTGCCGCCCGTCAGGCTGGAAGTGCTCATTTACGCTTCCGCTCTGACCATGCGCGGAGCATTCATCTCAGGGACGCTAAGGAAAAACAAACCTGTGCTTGGAATTCACGCTCAGTGTGCGAATGCCTTCATGGCGTTTGACATCTACCGGGTCATCAAGGCTGGCAATCTTACGTTAAGATCATCTCCCAAGCATGCCGACATGCATGAATCCTCCTGGATATCGTCCCGCTCCTCAGGAGCAAAATTTTTGCCCTCTGCAAATCAGGGACTGATGCAGGAACACGCTCAATGTCAGCACGGGATTGTATGCAGCCGGTCCTTCAGCTGGAGAAGCCATCCGGACTAGCTTCAGGGGTCCCGGCGCCAGCTGCATCTGGACTCGCCAAGGCACGTTTTGGGGCTCCTCAAGGCTCCCCCGCCAGATAGAGAGAGGGCATTTTGCAGCCTCGACGAGGCTTTTGGCCTGGTCCTTTACTCTCGGAAACTTCCTTCTGTGTCCCAATCTCGTGGTTGTGATCCCTCGGCTGAGGGTGCCGTTCCTTTTCTTGTTCCTTCTCTTCTCTCGTTGATATACTCGCTGTAGCTAGGTCCAGGCCATGAAGCACTTACACGGCCTCTCGCTGGCTTGTCTGGTCGGCCTGGCCGCCTTTTCCACCGCCGCGGAAATTTCCTACGTGACTGACCTCGAGATCTTTACATACCTGGTATGACTCTTGGACGACAACTCGGACGTGATACTGACCCCTTAGGCGCCATGTGTGTCCAGCGCCATCTCATACAATGTCGCGATGCAGACCTACTCGACCATGTGCGGCGACTCGGAGACTGAGCTGCAGAAATGCATCTGCTCCACCAGATTCAACCAGGTCGCGTCTTCCATCTCGAGCGACGTCACATATAGCTGCGGCTCGAGCGCGAGCGATGATCTTTCGAGCGCGTCCAAGATGATGGACAAGTACTGTCACCAGGACAAGGACGTCACATTCTTTTCCCCGACGACAAACGTTGTCGAGGCGTACATCACCGACCTTCCGGAGCTAGCTTACTTGCCGCCATGCGCGCAGTCAGGGATATCATATGCCGTTGTTGGAGTGGTATGTTTGGGATCTTAAGGTTCAGGTTCATGGCTAATGACAAGCATAGGCCGCGTATCGATGCCCCGAGGCAGCTGAGTTGAATGCGCCTTGCGTCTGCAATAAGAAGGACGTCGTACACGACATCACCGAGACTCTCAAGAGCTCAGTCAAGTACTCTTGCTCCAACAACCAGGACGTCACCTCGGCGCAAAACTTTTACAGCGAGTTTTGCGCCATGAACGACGGCACGACGTCCTTCGCGCCTCCGAAGCGTCCTCCTGGAGATAGTCAGTTGTGCGGCCTGCTTTTGAGAACATCTGCTGACCTTGTGTAGTGTCTTACTACATCACTGCTCTGCCTCAGTATCAGTCCCTCAGCAAGTGCGCCCAGAGCGGTATTGAGTCTGTTGTCTTGGGGGTAACTATTCCTACTTGTAATCTGCTTTCTCTCGCTGACTCGACTACAGCAAAGCTCTTGGCTATGCGGCGAAGGACCCCAGGAACTCGCCTCATGCGTGTGTATCAAAAGCGGAATGTCCAAGATCATCTCGAGCAGTCTGACATCGATGGTCAAGGGTTACTGCGACAGCACGAATATCGGCAACGTGACCTCAGCTGTTGATGTTTTCCGCTATTACTGCAGCGCGGCCGAAAGCCTGGTTGTCGCCACCGTCGGTGAATCCATCTATCAGTCGTATCCAACTGCGAGTTCCGGGGCTGGTGCCGGTGCTGGAGCGACTGGTCCTGTTCGGACGGGTTCGGGACATGCGACGTTGACTGGCAGCGATGGTCTTCCTGAAGAAACTGGCTCTTCAGGTTCAAGCGGCGATGGCGACGGTGCAGGAAGCGACAAGAACAAGGACGAATCAGGAGGGACCAATATCGTGCCGATTGCCGGTGGAATCGCGGGTGTCGTTGTCGTTGCCGCCATCGGTACTGGGTTGTTCATGTTCATCCGACGAAGACGACAGCGTGAGTCTCGGGGAGTCGAGATCTCGAATGCTGGCGATGGTCACGGTGGTCCTCCAGAGTACACCGGCCAGCCAGAACTCATGGGCAACAGCGAGTACATCAAGGGCCACTACGCACCACCAGCCGTGTCAGAGCTCTCATCAACATCCTCCCCGAAACCAGAGCTCTATGGAGGAAAGCCCGTCGTTGAACTCCCCCCTAACCACGCACCGACGCCCGAACTGCAGTCTCATCCTGCCAAGGTACCCTACGGTCATACATCACCACAATCCAACTACGTCTCGCCGATGACACCCCAACAACCCGGCTGGGGCGCCCAGCCCGTGTACGAATTCCCCGCGAATCCGGCGCCGACGTATAACCCGCAGTCGAACATGGGGTACCAGTCCGGACCCGTGGAGTCGTATGAGCTGGACTCGAACGTGGGACGATGGGCAAAGTAGAAAGAGTTTATCTGGATGAATGTCTTTTCTGAGCCGGCGTTGGGATTGGGATGGGAGTAGCGGGTTACAAAACCGTTAGATATCTTAGACTCGGGTGTATTATGAGATGATTGACCATGTATAAGTGTGCTTTTTAACTCCTGTTCTTACAGCTGTGCGATCAGGGTCAGGTTTTGTAATGCAGGGGGTTTGTGTGCCTATTAATCCCCAGTATCTTAGGATCTTGGAGTCATGGAATAGACACAGCAGAATTTACAAGGTTGTCGGCTAGTGTCTTTGAGGTCAGTTTATCAAGTTAGATTGGGCTCTGAGGGGGGAACAACGGTGACTAGATGCTCTCGGAGTAAGATAGGCGACTATCAACAGGACGGAGAGTAGCGATAAATGTCTATGTGATGGTTGGACGAAATAGTGTTGTTGTTGGATACCTAATACTCTGTTGTTTGGACATTCACTAAACTGAGTTGTTGTTATGCCTTACACCACAACTTGTATACCGTAAGGTCAGCTGTCGCGTTTTGCCCTACTGCGCAGGCTATTCAGATTCCTTTGTTCATTACCTAGACATGGCTTACATCGGTCTGGAGCTAGGAACCATCAGTGGAATCACATGGCCAATGGCAAGGAGGTGTCTGGCGGGCTGGTCTTTGTTCTCCTAAACCTGCTGATGGTGGAGACTTGTAATCGTTCAGCTGCAAGGGGTAACACCGCTCCCACCAACCTTTCTCCATTGTTGTCCTTGAAGTCGCGACCATAGCAGCTGAGCAATGAGTGGGATATGGTAGGTGCCTAAACAAAGACAAAAGATAGACAGACAGAACCCAACCAATTCCTTTGTTACGAAAGGAATGGCTATCAAGTTCAATGGGTGAATACAGGGTAGCTGGGCACTCGGAAAAGTAATTCTCCGGCGCCCCACGCGTAGCTTCAGCTCCAAATGGCCCGTGCATGTTGCTCCTCAGACAGCAACCGCCTTGGGTGTTGACTTTCCAAAAACAGTGTCTCCAGATCTTCAGCCTGGAAGCTCCAGCCAGATTCTTTTCACTCCAACAACAAAATCCTTTCCTTTGTCGGAGATCTTTCATCAACATCACCCACACTCATTCGTCAGGACCCCCGATACTTAGCGACGCGATCAATCACGTGGATATTTCATCAGAGCTGCCTTTTTTTTCGACGCGCAGCTGCGGGAATGACGAGTGCCGCGCTCTCAGCCTGATTCGATCACCACCATGGCGGCCGCGGATGTGGACACGGGCTACATCGCAGGCCACCTTGGCCTCGATCAGCCTGTCCTGACGACCCTGGCGACCGAGCCGACTGTTGAACTAGTCAACATTCTCTTTCAGGCCGTCGCGGCCAAGGCGCACGAATTCGACACCCTGTACGCTGAGAAGCTTCAGACCGATATTGAGCTAGAGAACGCGGTTCGTAGCTCCGAGTCGCGCTCGCAAACGTCCAAGGCTACCGCCGACAAGGCCCTGAAGGACGTGGAAGAGGCTAGACAGCTGCTCAAGGACGAAGGTATGTGTTGGTGGGGATGCGCGAAGCGAGGCTACACGGTTGTTGACATTCGTCCCCATCGCAGAAACGAAGCGCCAATCTGTCGAGAACGAACTTCAGGTCTTGAAGGCCAAGAAGTCTGACTACGATGCCGAGATCAAGTCGCTCAACGACAAGATTGAAACTCTTCAATCGTCGAATCGCACTAACCTGAGCATCATCGAATCCAACAACAAGCGCGATCAGACCATCACTGAGGAGCTCACCAAGCAGCACCAGCGAAATGTCGAGCTCGCACGCGAGATTACAACTCTTCAGCAGTCGGAGCAGAACGCCAGGGGTCAGCTCAACAGCGCCAAGTACCGAGAGGAATCGCTTCAGCAGCAGCTTGACCTGGCCCGAAAGAACAGTGAATGGCTCGAGAATGAACTCAAGACAAAGAGCGAGGAGGGCCTCAAGTACCGAAAGGAAAAGGGTGCCCGCATCGCCGAACTTCAGCGCCAGAACGAAGATATTCAATCCGAGGTCGAGGCCCTGAAGCGAACCGAGCAGCAACTCCGCGAACGACTTGACGCCATGCAAGCCAAGGCAGACGAGGCCCTCGTTAAGCTTCAGAAGCAGGAGGGCACCTTTGCCCAGACAGTCGAGAGCTATAAGCATGAACTTGAGGACCAGAGACGCCTGGTCGACATGTCTGATCAGCTCAGCAAGAAACACTCGGAACGTGTACGCGACCTCGAGTCTGAAAAGGAGCGCCTCAAGGACAACTACGAAAACGAGATTCGACGCATCCGAGTCGAGCTTGAGGAGGAGCGACAGAACTCGCGCACCCTGGAGGAGCGCATCCAGCAACTTGAGTCAGAAATTGACGGACTCCAAGTACGACTGGAGCAGAATGCCCCCCCGCCTGAGTCTGCACCTGCGACTCCTCGTCCCAACGGCATGCTCCGACCTTCATCTCCCTTCGGAACCCCGGCCTCCATCCGTAGCAAGGGTGCTATGACCGTGACGCAAGCCATTGATCAGCTCTACCAAGTCAAGGCCCAGCTGGCCAGCGAACGACGCCGCAACCAGCAGCTCTCCGAAGAGCTTGACGGCATGATGTCGGCACTCGAGGCTAAGGCTCCAGAGATGCAAGAGCTGCAAGCCGAGTCGGAGACTCTTCGAGAAGAGATCACACGCATGTCGGAGCTGTCGCAACAGAGCTTCGAGGAACGAGATGCTGCTCGACGTGCAGCACGAAAGGCAGAGGGTGCACTCGCGACGGCACAGTCCGAGAACAAGATCATGCGTACTCAGTTGCGTGACCTTGGAACCCAGATCCAGATGCTCGTCTTCAACATGTACGCCATCGAGAAGGGCATGGAGCAGTTGACGGATGAGGAGGTTTTCCGTCTCAAGCAGCTGGAGAAGGGCGAGATCACCGAGGAGGCATTGTCTGACATGTCCGACACTCACCAGTTCATCACCCAGAAGCTGGTGGTCTTCAAGGATGTTCAGTCATTGCAGGCCAAGAACGAGGAGCTCATGCGCATCACCCGAGAACTTGCTGAGCAGCTTGAGAGTGAGGAGGCGCTTGCAGCCAAACATCAGGCAAAGGAGGATCACGACATGGTTGAGAAGCTTCAGCAGGAGCTGGTGCACATGACGGAGGAGACCAAGTCCATTAAGACGACAATGGAGAGTTACAAGATGGAGCGAGACATGTTCCGACGACTGTTGCAGCAGCGAGGCGTTAACGGCGACGAGGCATCTATGATGCGTCATTCCCTCGACGGTGGCCAGCGTCCACCTCTGGCTAGCATTGAAGCGACCGAGCAAACCGAGGCTCTGAACGAGGCTCTCCGCAAACTCCAGGGCGAGTACGATAGTTTCCGCGACGCCCAAGACGGAGTTCGCAAGGATATGCGCGATCAGATTGACAGCCTGTCAGCCGAACGAAATTCACTGCAGACAGACAAGGTGAAGCTTCACGCCGAGGCCAGACTTGAGTCGGAGCGACGAGAGATGTTGCACACCAACTTTGTCGCCCTTCAAGGCGAGAACCGCGAGCTTCAGAAGCGCAACCAAACACTGTCTGAAACCGCCGCCAAGCAGGATATCCGCACCCAACAAGTTGCCGAGGAGCTCATTGAGGCCAAGGGATTGCTTGACAGCGTGCGAAACGAGGCGGCCAACCTCAAGGCTGAGAAGAAGCTTTGGAAGGACATCCAGGATCGACTCAGCAAGGACAACGAGAACTTAATCGAGGAGAAGAACCGACTCAACAACCTCCTTGCGACTCAGCAGTCTCTCGAGAACGAGCGTAACAGGACCGAATCCGAGACGCGACGCAAGGCCCAGGCTAGGATCGAGAGTCTGGAACAGGAACTGAGTGATACCCAGAGGAAGCTGTCTTATGAGGCGGAGGAGACCAAGAAGCTGCAGCTTCGGAAGGAGTTCGAGGCCAAGGAGGCCCAGAAGCGAATCGACGAGCTCATGGCCAGCCTGAGCCAGATCCGGGAGGAGCATGTTGCTGTTAAGACCAGCAGAGATCATCTTCAGGCTCGCGTTGACGAGCTGTCGGTCGAACTGAGAAACGCCGAGGAGCGGGCTGGACGTCTCCAACCTCGACCTACGCCAAGGCCCGGCGCCATCGAACTTAGCGAACAGCAGCAGCAGCTTGAGGCTGAGATCCAGGAGCTCAATGTTGAGATTTCCGACCTTAAGCGAGACTTGGACATGGCCAACACTCACCTCGAGAACGCCAAGGCTCAGGCTGAGCAGTTCAAGGAGCTCAGCCAGGCCAACGAGGAGGCACTGGAGGATCTACGAGCATCTCAGGGCCAGTACCAGCAAGAGATGGAGGCACTTATTGAAGAGAAGGATGCAAAGGTCAAGGAGCTTGGCCAACGACTTGAGGACGTGTCTGCCGAGTTGTCTCGATCTAACACTGAGCTGTCGAGCCTACGGGATTCTCAGGGCGAGGTGGCGAGAAGGTACGAGGATGAGAAGGCCATCTTGCAAGAGGAGGTGAACCGACTCAAGGAGGAGAGCGCGCGGCACTTGGAGGCTACTCGATATCACCAGCAAGATCTCCGTGCCCAGGCTGAGATTGCCTCGAAGGCCCAGCAGGATTATGAACAAGAGCTCGTGAAGCATGCCGAGGCCGCCAAGCTCGTTCAACAACTGCGAGCCGAGCACAATGAACTCAAGAGCGAAGCAGCTTCCCTGAGATCCGAGGCAGAGTCTGCTAAGGTTACTCTAGCGCAGAGCGAGAGCTCATGGGAGGATCGCCGACAGCAGCTGGAGCAGGAGATGGCCGAGCTCAAGACACGACGGGAGGATGTCAACTCGCAGAACAAGATTCTTCACCAGCAGTTGGAGGCCTTGACTTCGCAGGTTGCAGCCCTTCAGCAGAAGCGTAACGACAATGACGAAAACGAGGATGAGAGAATGTCGCCCGTTCCTATCGGAGACGCAACCGAGGGTCTCCGTGAGCTCAACAGCTACCTTCGACGCGAGAAGGAGATTCTCGAAGTTCAGTACGACCTCAAGGCCCAGGAGTCCAAGCGTCTGCAACAGCAGCTCGAGTACACTCAATCTCAGCTTGATGAGGCGCGCCTCAAGCTCGACCAGGAACGCACCCAGGCTGCCCAGAGTGGCCGGACGTCGATGGCACACCAGGATCTGATGGAGAAGTTGAACGAGCTCAACCTGTACCGCGAGAGCAGCATGACTCTCCGGAACGAGAATCAGCAACTGAAGGATCAGATCACCGAAAAGAACACCAAGATTGAAGAGATGGAGGCACGAATCCAGCCACTCGAGGCTGAAATCGACACGCTCAAGACGCAAAAGTCGTTCCTCGAGGACGAGATCAAGCAAATCCAGGAGGATCGCGACCGATGGCAGAAGCGAACCGAAGGCATTCTGACCAAGTATGGACGAGTCGACCCTGCTGAGATGGAACAACTTAAGGAGAAGATTAGCAGCCTGGAGACGGAGCGAGATGCCTTGAAGCAGGGTGAGGAGCCCCTCAAGACCAAGGTGGCCGAGCTCGAGACCACTCTTGAGACAGAGCGCAACAACTGGAGTACCACTCGCGGCAAGATTGTGGAGCAAGCTAAGGAGCGATCAAGGAAGCTTACTGGTGAGAAGAACGAGGCCATCCAGCGCGCCAACCATCTTCAGGAGAACTTGGACAAGGCCAACGGCGAGCTTGAGGGCGCCAAGAAGCAGGCCGAGGAGTTTGGCAACCAGAAGACCGAGCTTGAGCGACAAATCCAAAACTTCCAAAAGGAGGTAGAGCAACTACGACAACAAGCGCAGGCTGCCCAGTCAGCGCCCACACCTGCTCAGCCAGCTGAGGCCTCTGCCTCCGCAGAGGTTGTGTCGCAGCTTGAGCAGCAGCTGGCCGATGTCCGCAAGGAACTTGAGGCTATCAACAGCCAGAAGCAGGGAGCTGAGCAGCAACTCGAGACACTCCGTGACGAGCTGCAAACCGCTATTTCTGAGCGGGACGAGGCCACCAAGAAGCTGCAGGAGGCAACCGATGCCGCGAAGAGTGCACCCGGTGTACCGGAGACGCCTCAAGCTGCTCTCCAGGCTGGTGACGCCCCCACAAAGCCTTCCGACGGCATCTCTGACGAGGAGAAGAAGGCTTTGGAGGAGAAGATTACGGCTGCTGAAGCCAAGGCGGCCGAGTTCGAGCAGAAGGCGAATGAGGTGGAGGCTAAAATCCAGAGCACGATCAAGGAGCGTTCCGACCGGATGCGGGATACTCTCAACGCCAAACTTAGGGAAAGCCGAGCTCGTATGGAGGAGGAATATAAGAAGAAGGATGAGGACCTCAAACTCAAGTTTGAGCAAGAGAAGCAGATCTGGCTGGCTGAGAATGCTACCACCAAGCCAGCAGCAGATGCACCAAGGACGGAGCCCACCGAACAGCCCCCGTCAACACCGGCCAAGGCTGAAGCTCCGGCCATACCGGCGACACCCGCGTCTGTTGGCCCAGCCGATCTGTCTCAATTGGACGATGCTGGTATCCGACAGTTCCTCTCGACCAACCCAACAGTCAAGAACATTGTTGCGGCTAACATCAAGAAGAAGCTGGAGGTAGAGAGCACCAAGCTGAAGACGGAGCTGGAGTCGACCATCAAGAACGAATATGAGTCGAAAATCGCGTCGGCCAGGGAACAGGCCCAGCTGATGGAGTCTAAGAAGTCGACGTTGCGCATCAACATGGCGGAAAACAAGCTCAGATCTGCCAATGCTAAGATCGGGGTTGTTGAAAAGGCAGCGTCCGAGACGCCGCAGAAGCCTGTTGTCGAGGTCTGGGAAGTGGCTAAGACGGCACAGGCACCGCCCCCTCCGGCTGCCGCGAAGGCGACTGCTGCTCGTGCTGGTTCGATCGCCAGTGTTCCTCCATCTCCAGCACCTGCAACACCTGCACCTGTTCAAGGGACTCCGGCTCATGCCCAGGCTCCGGCGCCGGCTTTGCCCCTCTCGTCGCCGGTGTCGCCGCCGGCGCCTGGGCATGCGCC
>SSHR01001958.1:0-23536 GCA_006518225.1 Fusarium neocosmosporiellum
GGGGTGGCTCGGTACCGCAGGCGTATGCGCAGCAAAGGAAACGTGGTTTCGCTCAACAAAGGCGAAATGCGACAATGCAACGATGCCAGATTTGTGATCAGAACACACCTCCTTTCCGCAATGGCCCCCAATGCCTAAAAGGCTGCTGCCAATCGCCCAATTGACCCACTCCCTTCAGCGGCCCTTCAGCCCCCCTTTCCCCTTGCGCCAGGTTCCCAGGGCTGGACTGGCTCGTTCCTTCCCTCTCCCCAGCGACTGCCTGCAGGCTGCTGCACTTGGCCTGGAGGAAGGGTCTGGTCTGCTGCAGTTCACGGGCTGGGCTGAGCTGGGGGAGGAAGGACGCGGCAACGTTCAATCCCACCTCATGCTCACCACGTATCTGCCTCCACGCTTAGCTGAGCGCATCACCTTGGAGCAGGATTTTGTGATATCTGCCGCTTCAACAACAGTCCTGGCCTGAAATTGGGAGCACTCTGGAAGCATTGAAAGAAGAGCAGTCCAATTGCCTTGTCCCGCTACGTCCACTCCCTCCATCTCAGCAGTCATGTGTGGTTGCACAACCGAGACACCACAGTCCAAGCGGTCATCAGGGACCTGCCATTAGCCACGGGAGGGGTGCGCCCGCCCTGTGACCATTCCCAAAATATCCCACCCTCTCGACTGTGTGGCTGCCGTCTTCCATCCTACCTGTCTTGGTGTGTCGTCTGTGGGCAATGCAATCCATCCGTCGCGCGACGGACGGGAGACACTTACACCCCTCTTTCTCCTCCTCCCCGTCTTTCAGCTCGCTCTCAATTGCGAGCCATTGCTCGACGCTCTTGGGTCCCTCGGGTTCGCTCTGGGGCATTGTCCAATCTCCAGCCCGGCCCCTGCACCAGGCAGTTGGAATTTTGAATTTGCCTTTTTCCGTGCATGCGCGCGCAAGCAGGAACTGTGCTTGCTTCGTGTGTACACCAAGCACAAAGAACCCCATGTGCTAATAGTGTGAGTGGAGCGAATGACGGAGCGAGAACGGACAAGAACACATTTAACGACAGTCACAGGCTGAGCAACTTGAAGCGAGACGAGCGAGCGAGGGCAAGGAGCCCGAACCCAGCACCATGCCATAGACGGCCGGGCGAGGCGAGGCGCAACGGGACAGAGACAAGGCCCCCCAGGTTCCACGGGTAAATATCCCCACGGCGCATCCCATCTCATCCCACGGCTCATGATTGTCTATCCAATGGCTCCATCTCCAAGGGCATACTGCCAGGGCAATTGATGCGCATTAGTGGCCGCTGGAAGCACCAACTGCATCTTCACCTTGCCATCCTCGTAACATCTTACAGCTAGGCGATGAGGCCGGCGGCCAGTCGTCGAGCCAAGCAACCAAGGAATTGGCGACGCTGGCGGTCCAGTTCGGCGCGCAGGCAGTTCGTGCGCCATCCAGCCCGCCGAGCCATTCATCTCATCAACCGAGGCGCTCGTGGCTTGGTCAGGACGGGCAGCGTCCACGAGGTCCGGCGCCAAATCTCCCCAACCCAGCTAGTTCCAAGACAAGTGTCATGGCCCATCTCGCTGTTCCTACAGAAGCCCCCGGAGAGACGACGTAGATCTGGGCTTGTCGGCGGCAGATGCGCGTCCCTACATTAAACACATGTCCATCGCGTCGTCGATCGTCCTCCCCATCTTGACTTATTCTGATGAGGCTTGCAACCTTGGGGGATCACACGAGAGTCCCGCGACACCATTATCCGTTATCTAGACTACGCTCCCACACTCACTCGCTCGTTCCATCACTCGGCTCTTGCTTCTCGCTCCGTCTTCCTCGTCGTCACCACCGCCGATGCCTGCTCTGGTCATATTCATCCTGTTGCCCCTCCTTTCTCACGGTCAAGGACGAATCATGGCTGCTCCAGGAAAGAAGACCTAAAATGGGGGGGCGTGTGCCCTCTGCGTGTGACGGTTCATGTCTTGAATCAGCCCCTCCTCTTTCACGTCTTCTCGCTGCCCAACGCCCAATTGACCAAGAACGCTAGGCGCCAACAATGGGCTCTCTGGCTGGCTGACAGTTACGGTCTCTTGCTTGCGGCAGACTGTCACCTCACCGTTTGTCTGACTTGCGGTCTAGGTTCAGCAGCGTTTCCCCTCCGGCTTTGCCTCACCTCTGCTGCACCAGCCTCAATTATTCACCACAGCTGCACAATGGCTCCCTTCCTGACGAGCCAAGTGGCAATCTGTAAATTGACCTGCAGCTATTGAGCATTGACGCCTGTAGGTTGTGCCTTTATTGAACTTTCAGGGCGGCACGCAGACATGCCGGGTTGCCTCAGCTCTAGTCGCCCTCCTCGGTGTAAGAGAACTCATTGACGGTTCCTTTGGGGTAAGCCTGTGGCTTCAGTGCGCTGCCACGCTGCATCTCGTCAATCGGTCCCGCTTCCGGATTTCCAGACCCTTTGTTTGGGGTCCTTGAGAGCTGCTTCTTGGGGAAACCCACCCAGGGAAGAACCCCCACCGCGGCCGACGAGACGCCGCTGTGGCTCACCCGATGGCCGGTGCTCATTTACACGGATCCAATGTCGGATGTTCGCTCGTCGACCCAACAAACGTGGGTTCCTGTCGCACGCAGAGAAGACCGAATTGGCCGCAGGCGACGACGGGCGCAAGACGTGGGCACTTGGCAATTGTCAATTGATAACGTCCAGCACAAGCGCTTCTATCCAACTGCCAGGCAACGACGTGACAAGGCGAGGCGAATTCAATTGGAAGTCTGTCGCGCCAGGCTGACCCCCGTGGCAAGTTCCTTGTTCCATGTCCCGTCGTCGTCAATCAATCATCCATGGACTTAATAGGGGCCCGCGTGACAGCTGGTCTGAGCCATGGAGCTTCTGGAGTGATAAAGCGCAGCCTGGTTCTCGGTGACCTCCAATGGAATTTGGGGAGCGTCTCCGAGTGGCCAAGAGTTGGGATACTTGCAATCTGACGGGCGGCCTCACAAAGTGTTTGGGTACCTAGACTGGAGCACTTTGGAGACACCGCCACTAGGTTGCTGGTCCTCAGGCCAGGATTCCAAATTCCAATACCTCGTCACTCAGTCATTGACTGCCCTGTTGTATGCGTATACACTTCGTGCAGCATACCCAACCTCTGGGCTCTCTCGCATCCCCCCACACCGACGAGATGTGAGTCACAGGATATGGAGAAGCAGGCTGGGTCTGCCTCAGAAGCAGCACTAAAGAGGCCGAAACAAGGCCTGGCGCCAAGTCATGTCTGGCCTAGCGTGCTGGGTGTGCATGGGGGCGCACTCTTGCATGGGACAGGGGGGCGTGGGATGGGTGATGGGCATGGGATGGGTGGTGGGCTATCGATAAGGAGAGACTCCCGTGCCGTACTGGGGCTCTGGGGCTTCTGGAAGTCTTGCTGATTGGTGACCAGGGCGCCTGAGGATCGAGTTGTTGTCGATGGGGGATGGGATGATGGCATTTCCATGCCCGCCGAAAGCCAACGTCATCATCTCTCGATGACATGAGACGGACCTCTGCTTGTTGGACTCTTGGAGTTGCATTAGGTGCTGTGGTCCATATGTATGTGGGCTCATGATGTGTGGAGAGGTCGGTCAATGTCAACACGAGCACAGGGCAGACAGACAGAGGACGGTACTGTGCTGCGCTGCGCTGTGCTGTGCTGTGCTGGACTGAATGCGACGGACGGCGCGCCATCCAATGTCAGCGTGCGACAGCTTCGCATTGGACCTCGTCGCATTCAGGCTCTCCGGCGCATTACGAATTACGCACTACACAGTGGCAATTTCAACTAGTTTTCGGCTTTTTCCATGAGGAATTAACCATGTCCATTCGGATTTGACGGAATTTGCTTGATTGTTTACGCCGGCCGACTCGAGTGAACCGGACACGGTCGGAGATCAAGAATCGAATATCCGACCAAGCCGAGTGCAATTGTCAGCAACAACGAGAGATTGGCAAAGGAGCGGCAGGCAATTGGGTGCTACAAGGGCGGGCAATGGCTCTGTGCTCTACCGTCTCTACTCCAAGTGTGATCACATCAGCAGCAACAAGAAGAGGAGATGCGAGCCGACCAGCCAGCCGAGAAGCAATTCGATGCAGCCAACATGGACTAGGTGGACGTGCATCCAGCAAGACGCTTCAGAAACTTGATTATGGACTGCGACACCATTCTACACGCCTCTTCTGCCTTGGATGCTATGCTCGACTAGAAGTTAGTATGAATTCCGTTCCGATTCGGAACAAACATCGGTCGGCAATGGGCTGTTTGTCTCCGGAGTTTTTGGTGCGGAACGCAGGCAGGTTGCAGACAGAGTCCAGGACTTGGTTGTTCTCCCCACCATTCCCATATCGGATCATGAATCAGCCCTCTGGCAGGTGAGCAATAGAGGGAGCGCATGACAAGGCGTCTAGTGTTGGGACGTGCTTATCAGTTGGGCGATAGCAGGATATTATTGATTCACATGTGTATCCGCAGGCAGGGACGAATGCAAGACAGACACACCAGCCAGGACAAAGGGCAGACAAGGACAAAGAGACTGCCTCACGCTAGGGACAAGCAAGACACAACAGAGCACAGAGGATGGCGTCTACCCTCCATGACTGCTCATCAAGGCTGGGGGACAAGGGCTACAGCGCTTCCAATCCCTTGCTTGTGAAACGGCCCGCTCGGCGCGCGTACCCTCCCTTCCATCCATTCCGTTTCCCGAACCGGCTGGCATTGACACGAGAGAGGGCGGCTCTGGACGGTGAGAGGACGATGACAGGAGAGGCTCAAGGCAGTGTGCGTCTGTGTCTGGCTCACGAGGAAGGTCCCGTGAAGCACTTTGCTCGTCCCCCCTTTTGCGCTGCTACGCCCAGTCACTTGACCGCTCTGAGACACTGGCGAACAAGTTTGTTGCTGTGTGTGAGAGAGAGTTTGAGACGTGCGGCTTGACGGTGAGTCTGAGCACATCAGCAGCGCAGCAGCACGCAACAGGACAGGACAAGGGACAAGGGCCAGCGCAGGATCAGGACGGAAGAGGGCACCCGAGACTTGCGGGTGTCAGCAAGTCATCAGCATTGTCTCAGCACTCAGCAGCATCGAGCCGACGCCTGTCTTTGCCGCGCCCGATTAACATGCATTCAATTCTCCCTCAGAACGGTGGTCATTCCAAGCACGCCTTGCATTGACATGGAAAGAAACAAAGGTTACGGAGCGAGTCGTGCAGGCGCAGCCAGCCCAGAGAAGGATGCGGCGCGATCTAGAACGCGCGGGCGTGTGTTCCTCCTGGGTTGGAAGACGTCATGATGGACTCGGTCTGTGTCACCCGGGGCCTGGCACCCGGCTTTTAGTGGATGAACCCTAGTGTTGGCGTCGTCCCCTTTGCTGGTTCGCTCCGTCTTGAACGCTAGGTACTTTGGAGAAGAGTCAGTGAGTGAGCGAGAACCCCGCGACAGTTGACCCGAGGTTGTTGCAATTGACTCGCTCGAGCTAGATTGAGGTGATTGACCTTGTGAGGATCGTTATCTCTCTTGTTGATGGTTTACATTCAAGAGTCACGAGGTCATTCAAGCTTCATTTAGAGCTGCTCCAGCCGATATTAGTTTGCAAGTCTCCTTTCAATCTCGTTATCGCTTATCACCCCTCGTTTCTTTTTTCGTTAGCCAGCCTCGGCTTTCGGGCACATCTCCCCCACCGGATCCCAAGCCTGGGATCCTGGATCCATCCTCATCGCTCCTTTTTTTCCTTTTCGTTTCTTTTTTCTCTTCGGCACTTGTTGTCCACGGGGAACCGTTCCATCGATCCACCGTCTCCTGTTTCCACCCACCGTCCCTCTCCCTCCCTCTCTCGCCTCCCTCACGTCGGGCCTCCGTTTCCGTTCTCGGCGCGCCGTCCGTTCGGGAGGGCCTCGGCCAATCTAGACGGAGGTCGATGAAGTAAAGTGCCCGGCGGCTAGATTCGGGCCGCGTGCACGGGTAATTCTGACAAAATTCAATTCGGGAGTTGAAAGATGAAGGTGTGATGTGATTCAGCTTGAATGTTGGATGACTTTTTTTGTGTTGTTGCTGTCGTGGGATCAGATCAATGCCAACTGACAATGCCAGTCCAATTGACAGTAGGAGTAAGAGTGATAGCTTCACCCCCCCTCCTAATTGCTTCTTAACAGCAAGCAAGCAAACAGCAACAACAACAAGAGTCCCATCTCCACTGTAAAACTCCAGAACGGAGGTGGACCCACCGCTCCTCTCGTTGAGAACCAACTCAACCCCTCTCCATGTGAAAATCGAATTCCGGCGGGGGTTCTTTGTTGACGGTAGAGAACAACGGCAAGCTTGCATTTCTCATCAACTTTGTCCAATGAGCTAATCACATTGGACTTCCGGAGCGCCCCCTTTTACCCACCCCTTTTTACTCGGGTGAGTAAAATTAATGGGCTGAAAGGACAAGAGACGGTGAGTGAGCAGGGCGGTCAGGGAAGAAGAAACGGAGGAATAATACCGAGCGTAGTAAAACGCATGGATTTTAGAAGGAACCAAAAAAAAATGTCAATTCCACCCGAAGCATGCTTGCTGCAACTGACGTAGCCGTACCTCACATTAAGGCTTGGCTCGATGTCGGTTCCTGGGCGTGTCAGTATCTGCTTGGCCCAGGGCCGTTTTTTTTTTTTTTTTTTTTCCCGCCTTGAACTAAAAATGGAGAGAGAGAGAGGGTTTCTCTTTTCTCAAACCCCCCCTGGTTCTGGGGGGTCCTTTGATGCGCTGTCAAGTACGACATTCCCTCCTCTCCTTATGCCGTGGAGCCACACAATATGTACATGTTTATTTGCATGAGGATGCAATTTCGCTGCATGGTCCAAGTCCCCCGGCGCTTGTGTCGAAAGGTTTGAGACCCCAAGTAAACCTCTTTTTGTTTCAGATCTTTTAATGGTTTGATCGTTGAATAATGTGTGTGTGTGTGTGTGTGTTGGTGTCTATTGCATTGCTTTTCTTTGTCGATCTGCCATGTCATCACATCGTCGTGGTGGCCTCACGTCTCGCCATGCGCTGCTCTCGATGGCTGAAAGTGTTATCCTTACAGCCACCCCCTGAAAGATGCCTCGTTGTGCAACATGACCTGTCTGCCTGCTTCTGATGAATTGGCTTTTTTTTTTCTTGTTTTCTTGTTCTCCCGTCTACCGACTAGCGGTGGAGAGTGCCCCGTGCCTGGTTTTCTTGATGCTTCAAGCCTCTGGCCAGTCGATTGCCTTTTTTCGGGGGAATGCTGCGATGAGCTTGTGTGTAGTGCCACCCAGCCTGATGATGACTCTTCTTACTTTTCGATCCCGGCAGTGAGCTAGCTACTCAAGGTTGATCCCATCAGATCTCGTTTCCTCATAGTACGTAGTCAGAACTGGGGTATTAGTTCCCAGCCCGTGCTGCCTTGCGGTCAAAGTCGACGAAACCATTGGCTCATGGCCATGACTTTGGGTGCCTAGACGCTACAGACATCACCCAGGCTCCCGGATGTTGCCAGATCCAGGGCAGCGATGGACTTTTGGGCGTATCAGGGTTCGCCAGCATTCTTTCCCCTTGGGAAGTGGCGTTGGGCTGAGTTTCTGCCTCTGGCGGCGATTACCATTGCTGGTTAACGTCGCGGCGCAGAGCTTCGTAAGTGCGCCGCCTTTGTCGGTGGAGGGAGAGAGAGGCGTATTCTGCTCTTGTTGGCACAAGGTGAAGGAAGCTCTGCCCGGAGCTCCCTGTCCCCCTCGTTGACTGAGGCTGATGCACTGCTGCTTTTGATGATATCCGTGTCCAACGCCGCCGCTCTTGGACTGCCCACCATTTCGTCTTTCCTTATTCCTATCACGAGGATCACCGATTATAAAGTCCTCTTACGTCCCAGCCGAGTACGATTGGATTGCCCAGGAAGTGTAGGTATCCATGCCAAGTCTATCGTTGATCGTTTCGGATTGCCTACTGACCGCGATATATGCCTGCTCCAAGATGCTTGCGTAGGACTATATAATCAGGACAGGCACCCGGCTTGCCATCACCAAGTATATAGAGGGCATTGTCATGTTAGCTTTACCATTCCTTCCTCATTCACATCGATAATGCATTCATTTTACCTCCACGAACGTCCCAAATCATAGTCGTGACGACAATGTACCGCGCTTCTCGTTGTGTTCAGAACCACAGCACCATCAGACCTACATCAACTCACTACATCTGGGTTGGGCTATATATAATTATCATTTCGATAGTCCCAAGTTATGCTGAAGTTTACCCGAGTCACAATCATCCACGGCGTCCTTCACCCGCAAGGTTCAATCACGAGTTTACCATCCGCGAAACAGATGTAACCGGACAGACTTCGAAAGTGAGTCCTGGCTGACTTGAAGTAGACCCTTGACCAAGACAGTTATCGTATGTCTGTGGGAGAAGAAGGGGCTGTTATACGAAAGCTGGGGATATGTCTCTTGTATAATTGTTAGTCGTTGATGTTACACGAGGTACATAGTGGAGCAAACGATAGTAAATGGTGTTTTGACTGCGACTTTCCACAACTCTAATTACCTACATAAGTAATGGGAGGACCTAGTCCAAGCTACTAAGCTATCATGTAAGTCAAACCGTTCGACCCAGAAGGAGCCCAACGAAGCGAATTGAAAGTAGATTGAAGCAGACATTACGACACTGAAAGAATATCACATTGGGAGGCTACGGTCTGAATGAATCTCGGGTTGTATTTACGCCTAGTTATGTATGTACAAGCTACGGCTGATATGTCTGTCTCTAGCCTGAACCATCCAGTCGTTGAGCTCGGCAGGCTGTTGACTTAGGCAGATCGTACGAAGCGAGACTTGGACTTCCACCCCCAAGCAGAGACGTCACGCTTGCTCATAACAGCAACGCTCTCATCGTAGTCGCTGGTACCGTTCTCAGGATCAGCGTCCTTGGCCTCGCAGGTAGGGCCATCCTTGAAGCCTCCGAGAGCACCGTTGACCTCGAAGAACTGGCGCTTGTCCTGGGTGGTGGCAACCATGTTCTGGGCGGCCTCCTCGGTCCAGCCGTTGATGAAGTCGCCGTGGGAGCACCAGGCGTTGCCGCAGGCGAGCTTGAAGGGGGCCTCACCGCTCCAGCCGTTGGGGAGGACCTTGCGCAGGTCGTACCGGATGCTGAAGCGCAGCTGGGGCATGGACTTGCTGCCCTCGGGGCACCAGTTGCCCGTGCCGTAGGAGCGGGACTTGTAGGCCGTCTCGAGGGTCTCCTCGTTGACGCACTGGGGGAAGTAGAGGAGCTGCTGCAGGTGAGTGCCGCAGGTGGACGTGGGGAAGCCGTTCTCGCCGATGGGGACGGACTCGCCCTCGCACATCCACTCGACCTTGGCATCGGCAGGCACATCGGCCTGGGCCTGGGCGTTGGCATCACCGGCAACCATCCTCAGGTTCTGGGGGATGGCGACCTCGGCGGGGGTCTCGCCGAGGTTGTAGTAGGCGCTGAAGCGCATGACGGGGATGGGCTCGTAGGAGCTCCCATCGGCGGTGTAGAGGGGTGTAGGGATCCAGTAGACCGAGAGGTCGTTGGGGTTCTCGGCGTTGGTGCAGCCCTTCTGGAGCTCGGCGCTGGTCTTTGTGTTGACGGTGACGGCGTCGGAGCCGAAGAACGAGTGCAGGTGAGACTTGCTGTACTCGCCGGGGAAGACGATGGGGTCGATGTTCTTGAGCATAAAGGGAGAGGCAATGTTGACCTGGGTGTAAGCCTGGGCGGCGCCAACGAGGAGGCCGGCGGCGAAAAGAAGGGAAGAAGACATTTTTTTGAGTCTAGGTTGGAGAATACAATGATATAAAAATAATACAGTTGAAATTTAGTGACAGTCAATGCCAATGAACGAAAGTGTAACTAAGGGGAAAAAAAGAACGAATGTTGTTGTCTGAGAGAAGGGCAAAGATTGACAGCGAGATGCCCATGTTTTAATAATTATCAATCTGAACGCCAAGCTACTTTGATCAAGGCCCTTTTTCCTAGAAGTCATCTCCGTTTGTTTCGCGCGACTGCGCTTGGCAAAGGTAAACCACCGTTGGAGGAGCTCTCGGAGTGAGAACAGGTTGATATGTTATTTGCGGAAGAATTGTCCCAAGACGCAACCTGGACGGATCTGTAACAAGGAGAAGATCCAAGCGATTGCTCATTGGCCAATGGCTTGGCCGCTTGGAAACATTGGAAACGTTAGACTCTATATCCCTTAAGCGAGTCTGGGTTCCAGGGTTTCAAGATCTACCAACACATCTGGAGCTACGCCTTGGCAAGTTATAAATATTCTTGCCGACGTCCCGTCTCCTGCGCCTTGAAGACCAAAAAGTGATCAGTACGGATTGCTCTCATTGACTGTGTGTGATACAGCTTCATCTACGAGTCCCACTCCTTCTATGGAATGCAACAGTCGTTTCTTTCTATTGCTTTCTGGTCGTTGATTTGAGTTGTTCTCTGTGGTCATGGAACTGGGTCCCATCGCCGTTGACTGTAACCTCCATATAGGCAAGCTCGGCGACGGGCACCCATGAATCGGTGACCTCCACCTCCAGGTACTTGCAGGGTCGAAGCCTCGCGACCCTTGTCTTGATGGTTATCGGGCTGATAACCTTTACCACAATTATATGGCCAGTCTCATGCTATGAGATGGATATGAGGTAGATGGATAGGTGTATGTACCCTAAATGACGCGCTCGAGGGACTTGGCGAAATCTCCGGCAAGGCTGACGGACTCAAGCTTGGCGATAAAGCTTGCCATGGGCGCAAAGTCTTGGGTTCTGAGAAAATACTTGGCCTTGGTTGCCGAGTTGCCGTTCTGAGATTGAGGTGAGGTTTTGGATTTGGCCCTCTTGGGGCCTTTGCCTGGTCGACAGTAGCTGAATTTGTTGGTGTCGCCATCACGTAAAGTCGTAGACCATCAAGCTCTCGCGGCCGTCCCGCGCCTCCTTAAGCACGATGACCATCTCGTCGTCGAAGCCAACCCAGTTCCTGCGGTCCTCCCACTCAGCTAGGACTCGCGGTGGCGTCCGCGGTGGCGGGGGGCTGTCCGCGTCATCGGTTGGCTGCCTGGTCGTAGGTCGTACCTCGATGCTGCTGCCTCCGACCCGTCCCTCGAGCTCCCACACGCGGATCTCGTCGCCCCGCGTGCTGATGCTCACGGCCTTGCCCCGCGGCGTGATCTCAGCGTCCGAGATGCCCGACGTGTGGCCCCAGAGGCGGATTGGCGGGGAGAGTAAGAGGGACGTGGCCGTCGAGGTGCAGAGGTGTAGGACGAGCGTGTTGTCGGGGAGGGTGGCGAGGAGGTAGGGGTGGCTGTAGCAGAGCGTCGTGAGCTCCGAGGGCGTTGGGGAGGATGTGATGGGGAGCGTCGAGGCGAGGCGGGAAGTGAGCTCGTCGATGCCTGAGGGCAATGGTTTGATGAGGAGGTCCTGCACGCCAATGCACCAGCCGTCACGCACCGAGAAGGTGTATGCGATAGAGGCGCTCACGGAAGACGACATGCGACGGATGGAGAGGGCCAGAGGGAGGTGCGTAGTGTGCGACCTAAGTGATGTGAGGAGATAGGGAGGCGGGAGGTGCCCCTGTGTCGCCTTCGGATCTTGAGGTTTCGTCTGTTCGTGGGATGAGGCGCTCGTCGGGTTCGATCTGCTCGTCGAGTCGTCGCCGTCGGTATCGTCTTCCCCGCTTGTTTCTCTGTCGGCTACCGGCCGATTGAACGTATAAAGCGATATCAAGCCTGCGCTCGTCGCTGTGAGCACGTATGGATGTCCGCATGCCACCGCGACAAGTTCTCCATTGCAGCTCTTCTCGTGCCGATATCGTCTCACCAACTCTTTTCGCTTAGAATCCAACCTCCATATCCCGAAGCCACCATCTGCGAATCCGACCACAATGTCTACCACGTTGCTTTTGCCCGAGCCACACTCGTCTACCGCCAATGATGCCGGCGCACTCTCGCTGCAGTCGTCGTTTTCGCAGAGGTCGATTTGCGCAATCGGTCGCCGTGTTCGCAAGTCCCATGCGCGCAGTCCAGATTCCGAATCAGCCGTTATCGCAATGCCCTCGACGACCTTGACCAGTGTTCTCTTTTGTCCACCGCTGTCCCCTGAAGCGTCTCTTACGCTGACTTCTTCTACTGCGCACTTGCCTCTAGCCCAGTTGTGTCGCAGTTTGTACTGTCTTTTCCAGTCCACGCCCTCGGTTGCGTTGCTGAGTGCATCGTCTTGCCCGACGTCCACTACTCTTCCCTTCCGTCCATCCGCCCATACGGCCCGTCGCGCAGAGTACTGTAGCCTTGTTCCTCCAGCGGCGCCGCCTCGAAATCCAGGAATCCGTAAAGCTCGGGGGAGGACGAAGCGCTCGTAGTAGTGCTCGCGCCAAAGATGTGGATCGGAACAAAGGCGATAGAGACGGCGGGAGGTGGGGGAGATGGAGAGAAGCTCGGAGGAGGACAGGAAGGAGAGGATTCGAAGGAGTAGCTCGGACGATATGTTGGTCAGTATATCACGAGAGGGTGGGTCGTAGGCTGTGGGCGCAAGACGAATTCGTTTCGAGGATTGAGCTATATCGTCGCTAAGCGGGGAACTTCCCTCGGCGGGCGGGAGCTTTCGCTTTGGAGGCATCTCGGGAAGGTCGGCTGGCGCCGTGCAGGACAAGCCTGCGAACAGCCAAGAAGGGCCGAGTGGTGAAATTAAAAAGTTGAGCTAGAAACGTGGTGCAGATGTGAGGGTTTAAGGTTAGTGGGAAATGTCGGTGGCGATGGGAGGTTCGGTGGTTGATCGGAGATTACCCTGTACTCGGCAATCTGACTGGAACTGCATTGCCCACGTAAGGGATAAGACCAAGGCGTAGACGTTGGTTCATGAATGATATGTATCAGTTTTAAGCTATGGTCATGTCCAATTTACTCTATTCTTTCCTCTTCTCTCCATCGTCTTGACTGTGGGTATTTCCATGATGCGCATACCGATGTTGAATCCCAAGATATTTCCGTGTAAATGACCCAAACTCCATCCCAAATGCTTCGTCAGTTTTTGTTCTTACAGTCCAACAGCTGCAAAAACATCGTCGTACACTCTGCCAATCCAGCCTTCCGTAAGGCCTCCCTTTGCGACAACTCCCAGGCCTCCAACCGCCCACAGGGCAGCAAAAGATACCGCCACACCGTGGAGGGCGGCCCATCTCCTTCTCTTCTGCGTCCTGACTTTCTTGTTCACCGTCATCGATCCGGGTCCCCAGATTGTCTTTGTCGACGGCGCCAAGCCGAGCCACTTGGCCTGTCCCCAGATCATATGACTGCATCCAACACCCAGGAGGCCGATGTAAGAGAACCAAGCAACGACAGGGTGCCGGGCGAAACCGTGGGCGATGTAAGCTAGGCCAATGTTGGAGCTATCACCCTCGACGTGCAATGGCAAGAAGCGGTTGACAAAAACGTGGGCAGCGAAGAAGGCAGTGAAGACGTAGCCGGATATCGAAATGTTGCTCAACGCCGGCCATGGTGATGCAGATTTGGCGCTCTTGGGGTCCTCAAGCTCTGTCCTTGACCGATGGAGCGCATACATTCCCGGCGTAGCAGCGCCGTACCGCTTCATGTTCTGCGACCTCCTCAACAGACGAAGAGCAATTCCGGAACCGACATGTGCTATCACGGGCAGGGCGACCAGGATGGGCTCGGTAAGCGAGGTCTGGTAGATCTCACGAGTCATGAGGAGATAGGTCTCGGAACCGGCGACAGATCGGGTGATGGCGGGGATGAGGGAGACGTTGGCGAGATGGAGCGAGGTGAAGATACCCATTGCGTAGCTCGAGAACTTTTGAATCCGCATGACTGGTGTTGCGTTAGCAATGGGTTGTCCTTACAGAGTACCAAGAGGGTAAATCAAAGAACTCACGATAGAAGATGGGACCAGGACCGGCAGCAGTACCAGATAAAGTGCTGCTTGCCAGGTTTGCGTTTGAGCTCAAGCCTGGAGCACCAGTCGAAGGAGCCTTGATCGAAACTGCACTACCCTCCATATCGTCTGAATCCACAAGTTCATATCCATCATCGCTTCCTCGGGGCGGTGGGCCGAGATCTCGGCGGCTCTCATCGGCATCTGCTGGCGGCGAGTCTACTGGCGAGGGATCAAGTTGCTGGAGAGGCAGGTAGCCCGCCTGCGAGTCTCGAGAATCGGGGGATTGGTCGGCGTCCATGGTGTAACCATACCCAGCCGAGGAAGATCGGGTATTTTTGCAAGACTGGGATCGAGAAGGACAACGGACTTTGGTGGGGAGGATGGGAAGAAATGATGACGGCGCGTGGGATGGGAAGACGTTCCTTCCAGTTGGGATTAGCGCCTCAACGCCCAGAGGAAACGGGGATGCTCCCTAAACTCTGGGGCAATTTGTTCTGGAAGGCCCCTGTTAGATGCCCCTGGGCAGTGACGTTGAGGCGGTCCCCGGGACCTTGGCACCTTCCGTGCGGTCAGCAAAACCCGCCGAATATCGACTGGCTAAGTGCAGCTGGGCCAGAGTTTAACCTAAAATGGATTAGCGCACAGCGTATTCGGAGCTCTTCTTAGATTCAAGCATCTGGGATCCATCATTTGAACTTCACTCATTAATACAACCTTATTCACAACAACAGCAGCTTCGCATAGATCTCTACGTACTCCCGGAATACTATATCGGCTCGCCACCTTTTGATATCTTCATCATGCCGCCAGTAAGTCATTATTTGTCTTCTAAAGACCCCTCGTTGACGTGTTCTAGCGACATCAAACCCTCCCGCCGGCACAAACCTCATCGGCGCGCGAGGCTCAAAAGTCCTTCTATTGCCAACTGTGCTCCAAAGGATACTCCCGCATGAATGATTACGAGGCGCACCTCAGCAGCTATGACCACAGCCACAAGCAGCGGCTCAAGGACATGAAGGCCATGGTGCGCGATCCAAACGCGGGTTCACGTGCGCGCAAGGCCGAGGCCAAGGCAGACGGCCTCATTAGCATCAAACTCCCCGGCCAAGAAGGAGCCAGCAGCAGCGGGGGAGGTGGAGGAGGTTTTAAGAAGGGCGGATTCAAGAAGAGTGGCTTTAAGAGCGCCTTCACCAAGGTTGAGGCCAGCGCATCGGGAACGACAGTTGAAAAGCCCAAGCCAACCAACGTCCTCGAATCCGCTCCTGTAAATCTAGGTCTTCAGAAGAATCTGTCTGCAGAGAGTGATACCGAGGATGAAGGCTACGAAGTCTACGACCCCAGGTTCCCTACGGATTAAGCCTTTCCCCATTCACCAACACTTCACCTGAACAGACATGGACTATCGTCACGACCAGCGGAGCTGAGAGTTGAGAGCCTTCTATTTCGTTTGAGCCCGCTCTTCACAATTGCCCGGGCCACTGAGGCCCGCCTATCTGGTTGATATCCTCTTCCAACAAACCAAGCAAGTTCCGGCTTCCCGACATCCAGTCCGCCATTTGCGTAACCTGTGAACTTTCAGGAAACACTGCGTTGGGGTCGCCCGCGGCATTCATAGCCTGTGGCTCTCCCGTGGGCATGAAGCCGAGCTGGCTCAGATACACTTCGAACTCATCTCCGATAGGTACCATTGCCTGGTCCTCTTGCTGTTGCGACTTGGCCTCGACATATAGCGCTGCAACATTGCTCATGACATGACACAGTCGCGACAGCTTCGACATGGTCTCGGACGAGTCGACAGCTTCCGCAATCGATGCGGAGAACTTGTTTAACAACTCGAGATCTTCTGCTGATAGTGTCTCGATGACATAGCAGAAGAGGACAAAGAAGGGGGCAAACGGAGTCAACACCAAGTTCCTGCAATGATTGTCAGCCGGACCCAACAAGAAATGAGCCATAGTCAGTTAGAACATACCAATGGACATAAATGGTCTTGGCATTTGGGTCTTTTCGAACCATTTCCATACACGCCAGGTGGGTGTGTACTGCCCGTCGCGCACTGTCAACGCATTCGTCGCAAAACCGGCTGATAGAGCCATCTGGGGCGGGAATCGCTCGATATATGAGCGTCATGGTTGAAAGCAATTGTACCTCGTCGCCCTTGACGTGGACATCGACAAGAGGTGACGCTCCTATCTTCTCCAGCGAGGCAATGGCCAAGTCTCGGCTTTCAGTCGCTTCCGCCACCACTTGACGGCACTCGGCCGCCAACAGCCGAGCTCTTTCGACAATTACCGCCTGTGGTTGCGCCAATGCTGCCGGGCAGAATCTATCTCATGTCAGTTGTAGCTTCGAGGTTTATGCGGTGGGGGTCACACACAATTGCTCATATACTCGACCCTGGAGCGTTGCGGCTTTGAGCCACATGGTGGCAATGGCTTTGGTCTCCAGACTCAGTATGCCCTCAAAGTTGAAGGTGCGTGGGATATCGATGTCCCAGTCCTGGATTACAGGGGCGCGGCCTAGCCGTATACCTAATGCCTTGTCCGTTGTATAAATGTACCAGAACAAGATGCCCTTGACACTGGATCCTTCTGGGTCGCGGGATGAGTGCTCCTTTCGGTGGAAACCGGCCGTCAGACACAGTTGAGCCGCAGCACTATTAAGATGCCAGGCCACAGACGGCCTGCATACATCGATGGCATATATAGTCTGCCGCCTAGTCAGTATAGGTGGGATGCGTCCAACCCGTAGTGCTTCAACTTACACCCAGCAAGAGAGCCTGGACCGTCTCGATTTTGGCAGACATGAAGAGAGATACGTTCGCCAGGGCAGTCTCGAGGTTGACTCGACATGTGTGGAGATACGAGAGGAACTCTTCCTTGACGGCCTCATTATCGGTCAACGTGTGTTGCTCCAAGAACAAGTAATAAAGGCCCGCATTGACAATGATGAAGGCGGAGTCGGTAAAGTCGTCTGTGGGAAAGTAGACCATGCGGCACAGGTTGGAGAAGTCACTGATGCCCACGAAATAGCAGACAAAGGTGAAGAGACCTGGTGGAGACGCTGGGTTGGTGTGTCAGCGGAAGGGGTCATGTCAAGAGAGGTCGACGGGAGTACCTCTGATGCGTTTGAGAAGAGAGACTACAACGTCCATTGGTGGCATCCGAAGCTGGACCAGGCCACCCTGTGGAATCGGCTGTTGGAGAGGGAAGCGAGGACCATGGCTGATGGACTGGCGGTTCTGAAGCTCCGCCAACTGCCTCAAGTTGGTGAGAGCCTCCCACATCTTGGGGCTGACATCTTGCAGCGAGGTTCGCTCAACGGCGTGCTCAAGGAACTCGCTGGCAAAGTTGGTCTGTTGGGCAATGACGGAGTCACCGCCGAATGCGGACTCATCATCAGAGCTTTCGAAGCCTACGGTGGAGGCGGTAGTTGTACCGGGCTGTACAGAGGACTGCTGGGGAGTTGCAGGGAATTGGATGTTGCTTGAGGGGGTGGAAGCGGGACGTTGGGCTAGATCCCGGAGGATAGTCTCGATACTGCCAAGACGAGTCTCGATCTGGTCGATCTTGCGTTCGCTACAGGACACCCAGGCCTCGTGTCAGCAACTGGTCCAATCTGGTTGGTTCTGATACGGGTATGGGGTGACGCTTTGTGGGGTATAAAGCCATGGGGGCATAGATAGGTGGAGGATGTATGGGGGGACCAACTATTGGGACGAGATCAAGACTCGTTGCCGAGGCTCTTTGGGTCTCTGACCAACGCCGGTAGATGTACAGGACCGCTTGGCGATGCGGCAGTTGGAACAAGGCCAGTCTTTATCGCAGCGGATCTATTACGTGCAATCTGTGTTATTCCATCTGCTCGTGTGCTCTAAGCTGCCTCTTTAACGAAGCAGCATATAGACTTGACATGTCTGGGCAATGCTTACCTTTCTCATACGGCATTGATCACACTGTTAACCCATCGAGGATACAGTCAGCATTGATTCATAATAGTAAACGCTTGTTCCCCATGGGTGTCGTCGTGTGGCTGCACGTCTCCCCATTTACACGAGCAAGGCCGCCCAGGAACACTTGCATGTACATCAGCACATGGAGAATTAGGCGCACCATCGACATGAGGCCCAGCAAGACTTTTGGCTAAAATCAATGACTTACCGCTCGCCGCGCAGTGTCATCGGGACCCGCGGGCCCGGCTGTCGAGCCAACCTTGGGCTGATCCATACGTTGTCATGCACCAAACTCGGGCTGTTCAGAAAGGAGGGGGGTTCTCGATTTGTCACAACCCAAAAAAGATGGGTGGATTCTGCTTCAAAGATTTGGAGAGAAATGCCCTAGCTTTTCTATGAATCATTCATACAAAGCAGGATCTATGAATGCTGACGACGCAAAAAGCTCGAGGCTACTTTGATCCAAGGATGAATTCGAGGAGCAGTCGGGCGCCGCGGAGACCGAACCGGGGGTGTTGATGCTCCGGAGAGTATGACTGTGGCTGAAAGCTCCGATCCATGTGGCGATCGCTTTAGTTTGGTTGGCAGGTGTGGCTGCCTGCCAATTGATTCGATTCGATCTGAGGAGGGAATGAATCTCGGGCTCCTCGTCATGTCACGTCATGCCATGCTTTCTTTCATGTTCCCAACAAATCATCCCTGCTGCATTTCTGCATCAGCCGTTATCATGCCCTTCTTAAACGGCGAATACGTACGCTCATCTAGGACTCGCACGGCTAGGACTCGGGGACGTTGAATTTGGCTCAGCGGCTGAAGGACCGGCCTGGACATTACAGTTGCTTTTGTTTGCACCCCCGTGGGCCGAGAACGCCATGATGCATCAACTTTATTGGCTGTACCGTATTCCCCGGGTTTTGCGGACTGCGAGAGAAATGCCAAGAAGCAAGCTTATTTTAAAACATTGACCTTGCTTGCTGCTGCCCTTGGCTTTTCTGCTCTTCTCAGTTTCTGGCTGCCTGTTCAGTTGTGGTGATGATGGCTGAGCAGCAGAAGAACGAGGTGCAGGAGGCCCAGCTGGGCGACTCTACCTGTGGCTCTACTAGTCAACAGCAAGAGACGAGTATGGCTGTCAATGTTAATGGCGATAAGGGAGGAGGAGATGCCAAAGACGAAAACAAGGATACGAGCTTCAAGTATTACTTGGTGAGTCTGCGTGTCTGGCTGCTGGCTTTGAAGTGCTGATCAAGTATTAGCGCATCTTCACCTACAACGATCGGTTCGGATGGATCCTCAACTCGATCGCTTTTGTTGCCATGATCTGCGCGGGAACGCTGCTACCCATCATGGATATTGTCTTTGGCAAGTTTATCAATGTTTTCAACGATTTCGTCTCTGGAAGGTTATCGCCTGGAAGCTATCGGAAGGAGATTGCCAAGTACAGGTATGAGGCGACTCTCATTCGTCCTCCAAGACATGTCAATAATTGACAATCCCAGTCTCTACTTTGTGTATCTGTTCATTGGGAGGTTTGTTTTGACCTACATATGGACAGTAAGTACTTCGTTCTATCACTATGCGACTCCCTCTAACTGGAGTGCCCTGCTGTAGATGCTCGTCTCTATCGCCGCCATCAGAACCACAAAGGCCTTGCGCGTCGACTTTGTCAAGAGCACACTTCGTCAAGAGGTTGCCTTCTTTGACTCTCCTGCTTCGTCTGTCCCTGGCCAAATCACGACCAATGGCAACCTGATCAACCAGGGTATCTCTGAGAAATTTGGCTTGACCATTGCTGGCATATCGACCTTTGTCACGGCTTTCATTGTCGCGTTTGCAGTACAGTGGAAGCTGACGCTGATCGTAATCGCCATCGTCCCTGTCAACATTATCGTCACAATTGCTGCAGTTGTCGTCGATATTGGCTACGAGTATACCATGTTTGACATTTATTCGAGGTCGAGTTCCTTGGCTGAGGAGGCATTCTCGACTATTCGTACAGCTCACGCTTTCTGGGCCTTTCCCAAGTTGTCGAAACGGTTCACGTCAATCCTTGAAGAAGCAAGGAGAGTTGGCCGCAAGAAGTCGCTGGTCTATGTCATCCTCTTCCCAACCGAGTTCTTCTGCATCTTCTCTGGCTACGGTTTGGCGTTCTGGCAGGGAATGAGGATGTACTCGAATGGAGAGATCACCGAGCCTGGAACGGTTGTAACGTGAGTACTGACTGCGCCTGTCACTTCGACACCTCTGCTTACAAGCCCTGATATACAGTGTCATCTTTGCAGTCCTCGTCGCTGCCACGGCCCTGACTCAGATCGCCCCCCAGACAGTCGCTCTCTCGAAGGCAACTGCTGCTGCGCAGGAAATGTTCCAGATGATCGACCGCAAGTCGCAAATCGACGCTCTGTCTCAGGAGGGAGGCCAGATCCCCGACTTCAAAGGCGACATTCAGTTCCGTGGTGTTCGCTTTACCTACCCTTCCCGGTCTGATGTGACCATCCTTCATGGGTTGGACCTCGACATCCCTGCAGACAAGACTACCGCCCTTGTTGGTGCCAGCGGATCTGGGAAGAGCACAATCTTTGGCCTCTTGGAGAGATGGTACATGCCCAGTGGTGGCTCAATCACCCTTGACGATCATCCGATTGAGAGTTTGAACCTACAATGGCTAAGGACCAATATTAGGATGGTGCAGCAGGTATGGTCCCCAGTATCAAGGGGTAGGGAGGCATTGTACTAACAGTGTCTACTAGGAACCAACTCTGTTTAGTGGGACAATCTACCAGAATGTCGTGGATGGTCTCACAGGTACGAATATGGCTGACCTACCAGAAGACCAGAAGCGTACAATGGTCATTGAGGCTTGTCAGTCAGCCTACGCCCATGACTTCATCGAGACTTTGCCCAATGTTAGTAGTGACACATCGTCTGAAGAACCACTACTGACTCTGAGATAGGGCTACGATACTTGGATTGGCGAGCGAGGTGCGTCTTTGTCTGGCGGACAGAAGCAGCGTGTAGTCATTGCTCGAAGCATCATTTCCAACCCCAAGGTCCTGATGCTCGACGAGGCCACCAGTGCCCTCGACCCAAACGCCGAAAAGATCGTGCAGCAGGCCTTGAACAATGTCGCCAAGGGTCGAACCATGATTGTCATTGCTCACCGACTCTCTACTATTAGAGATGCCGACAATATCATCGTTATGGCCAAGGGTGATACTATCGAGCAAGGCTCGCACAAGGAGCTTATTGACATGGGAGGAACCTATTCACGCCTTGTTCGCCTGCAAGACCTTGGAAAAGGTGCCTCATCAGATGAAGATGACGAGACGGAAAAGGATGAGCCTGTTGCTGGCCTCGACCCGATTCTGTCTCGTGCCTCGGCACATGCCACAGCGGATATCACTAACAAGGATGAGGTCAACTATGGGCTTCTGAAGGGTCTCGCCTTGGTTGTGAAAGAGCAGAGGCCCATGTGGATTCATGGATTCATCCTGGTAGTAGTTGCATTGTTCGGAGGTAAGTCGGCCCCTTTCATGCTGCATCGTGGAAACTAACTCGAGTGATCTCAGGCGCTACTTACCCTTCATTGGCCATTCTCTTTTCGAAAACCATGACGGCATTTGAGACGAAAGATGTTAGCAAGGCTAATTTCTTCTCTCTCATGTTCTTTGTTGTTGCCCTTGGGAATCTCGTCGTCTATGCTGCTGCTGGCTGGGTCAGCAATGAAGTTGGTCAAGTAAGCATACTTCATCTACTACCCCTGTGAGATAATAGAACTGACCAAGCTTCCAGCATATCATGGCAGTTTACCGTGGCGAGCTCTTTGACAACACCCTGCGACAAGACATGACCTTCTTCGATGACCCCAACCGTGGAACTGGCGCTCTCGTCTCGCGGTTGGCGGCCGAGCCTACAAATCTTCAGGAACTGTTGTCGATCAACGTGGCGCTCATTCTGATCAACTGTGTCACCGTCATATCCAGCGCTGTCCTCGCCGTTGCCTATGGTTGGAAGCTCGGTCTTGTCCTGACACTTGGCGCTCTGCCAGTGCTTGTTGGCTCGGGATACGTGCGGATTCGCCTCGAGTACAAATTCGATGACGATACAGCTGATCGGTTTGCTAAAAGTAGCAGCTTGGCTTCGGAAGCTGTACTTGGTATTCGAACTGTCTCGTCGCTGGCGCTGGAGCGGGCTATTATCGAGAGATATAGTGGTGCTCTTGAGGGACTTGCGAGAGAGGCTATCGGGAGCTTGGGATGGAAGATGCTCTTCTACGCCTTTAGCCAGTCAGCTTCTTTCCTGGCTATGGCTCTAGGTTTTTGGTGAGCAATTCGTTATCCCCTTGCAAAGAATATGGCGCTAACAGCCAATAGGTATGGCGGCCGTCTTGTCTCAACAGGTGAATACTCGACCGACCAATTCTACGTCATCTTCATCGCCGTCATCTTCTCTGGAGAAGCCGCTGCTATGCTCTTTCAGTACAGCACAAGCGTCACAAAGGCACGAACCTCGATCAACTACATCTTCCAACTCCGGCGCCAGAAGATCCTCCATGATAACGACGACAACGGCCCTGATGCTTCTGTTGGCGAGAAGGGAGCTTCTGAAAAGGGGCTTGAGGTTTCCTGTGAGGAGATTGACTTTGCCTATCCTCGCCGTCCCAAGCTGCGGGTTCTCCGGGGTATCGATATTGGTATCGAGTCTGGCAAGATGGTAGCCCTCGTTGGTGCTTCTGGCTGTGGCAAATCGACCATGATTGCGCTGCTTGAGCGATTCTATGACCCCAAATCAGGCTTGATCCGTGCAGACGGCCAAGATATCAAGACCAAGGATCGACGTCTCCATCGTCGAGACATTGCCCTCGTCCAGCAAGAACCGGTTCTGTATCAAGGTTCCATCAGGGACAACATCTCCCTCGGCATTGAGGAAGGTGTCCCTTCAGACGAAGACATCATTTCCGCTTGCAAACAAGCCAACGTCTACGACTTTGTCTCATCCCTCCCTGAAGGTCTACACACGCCTTGCGGCAATCAAGGTCTCTCCCTTTCTGGCGGACAACGTCAACGCATCGCCATAGCACGAGCCCTCATCCGCAAACCGCGCCTCCTTCTCCTAGATGAGGCGACGAGCGCATTGGACACGGAGTCGGAGAAGGTGGTCAAGGAGGCGTTGGACCGGGCAGCAGAGGGAAGAACGACAGTTGCTGTTGCGCATCGGTTGAGCACGATCAGGGATGCTGATGTGATTGCCGTCTTTTCTGGTGGAAGGGTTGTCGAAAGGGGAAAGCATGAGGAGTTGGTGGCGAAGAAGGGAATTTACTACGAGATGGTGTTGGGACAGTCTTTGGATAGAGAGGCATAAGGGTCATGGGGAGATCTAAAGGGTTATGGTCTGTATACAAGGGGTATAAACATACAGCTGGGATCAAGGTTATTGGGCATACAGGGCGTTTGGTCATGTTTGGGCTACCTATTCTGCTCTGCTCTTAGGCTTATCTCTACTCTGGCGTTAGGTTAGAGGGTCTAGTTCTCTACTCTTTACTGTATATGAACTCGTGGAGTTGCACCTCCTCTCAGGAAATTAAGAATATGATTATTTTGTTTAAAAAAAGTTAAAAATTTAAAAATTATATAATTAATCAAGTATTTTATAATAAAATAATTAAATTACTTAAGATATTATATAAAGCTAGT
>SSHR01001962.1:1373-24739 GCA_006518225.1 Fusarium neocosmosporiellum
CGCACATTAAGGTCACATTCGTGTGGATCAGCGCCCCGTTGACTATGCGCTTCGGGCCACATCTCTTCTTGATAAGCCCGGCGCCGTTATCGCGAGAGAATGACTGTAGGAACGCGAAAAGCTCGTCGAATGACTCGAATTCCGGCGATGGAGGTGGTTCGGGGATTTCTAGCTCTTCTTCTTCGAAAAAGTTAAAATATTCGCGCTCGGGAATAAAAGAATATACTTGAGAATACTCAGGAATAACGAATCCATCGTCAACCGGTATATTTTCATCCATTGTGGCCGTAAAAGGCGTGATATTAGGGATGCCTTGTTATGTGGTTGAAAAGTTGAAGTTGCGATATGCAGTTAGCTGGCACGTTGGCACGTGACGTAGATTTTTAATTTTCCGGCTTAAAAGTAGGGGTATTAGTACGAGTAACAATTCGTATTGGTACGATTATCAATACTCATATGTTATGGTAATGGCGGATTGGCAAACTATTAAGGATCGAGTATAATGACGCGGGTCACGTATCTCGGCGGCGATCGCAAAGAAGGCGGGTGTGCCGGCGTAGGCAAACACGAGGGCGGAAATGGCGGAGATGGCTTCGGTAAAGGTTAGGTTATTGAATACCTTATAGTCTGGCTCCCAAGGCCCGTCCTGAGGCGCAGATGCGGGACGGTCTTGGATGCCCACGGCGACAGTGACAGTAAAGACTTGTTCCCTTGTTAGACATGTTTTGGCAATACTTGGTAATAGACCTGCCTGCAATCATCATGGACGAGATGCCGACCCAGGCGATCCAGCTGATTCTCCCAAGCGTTTGGATACTGGCAAAGGCAAAGCCTACAACGGCAGCGACGACAACGAAAGCGGAAGTGCACACGGCGTGCATAGAGAGGGCGTTGAGCGCGATCGAGATATTCAGCATGGCCGAGCCAGCACAGAAGGTGAAAACTAGGAAATGTCAGATTGTCGCCCCCTATTTCGTAGGCGTATTTACTAACAGAGACAAAACGCAGCTCCAAAGACTTCGCGACCAACACGGCCAAACATCAGTTCTCCTGCGTCATCAATGCCGTATACCTCTCGGTGACGGAGCTTGAACACGCCGACGATGTAATCTGACCAGGTTGTGATACCTCCGATAACGCAGAGAACGATGACTCCTGGGAGACAGACTCTAGCGTGATCTGGGGAAGCGGAGAAATGGGGTCGCTATCTGGAGTATTCGCAGAAAACTGCCTAAATATAACAGGCAAGGCTCAACGAGACAGGATTTCTCCACAGCTAGCGAATCAAACCCCGATCTCTCGCCCAGCCTTGGGTCTTGGACAAGCCAATAGGCCCATATCGGTGCGTCTCATGCCTTATCTCGTGGCCCCATCATGCCACGTCTCCAGGCCGGGGGCAAAGCCTGGCTGTTTAGCTCCAATGTTGTATGACTCGAGTGCCATCATGTTCGGTGCCGAACTACCGGGTGACGAACGATCCAGGACGCGGAGAGTGTCCAAGGTCCCCGAGCCAAGCCATATCCACATTCTCCGATTCAGGAGTTTATGAGCATGAGGCTAGGTAGGGAAAGAGGTTGCTTGATTGGGATAACTATGGGTCACTCAATGATGAAGCATTTCCTTTCATGAAACTGATGCGGGGGTGTATAAAGCCTATAAGGTGGGACAAATCAACACTTGACAGCTTATCATATTCTGTCTCATCATCATCATTGAAGACGACGCAAAACCATCAACTCTGTCAAACAACAGTCTGACCATATCACCCCCTTTACCTCAATCATCATGTCTCCTCCTATCCTGCAGCCCAAGTACACTACTCCGGAAGACTCTCCGGAGGTCAGGGAGGCTGTTGCAAAGAGCGGAAAGGTCATGAGAAACATCATCTCTGACCGTGTTGACCGACGCAAGTACTGCAATCGATCCCCTGACGTGGAATGGCCCGTAGCTGACGGCCAACCGAACAGCCATCGGCCCATACGTGAGTGAAGACGACCAGACTGTCAAGGTCACTGACCATGTGAAACTTACGATTCAATAGTCACACGGCATGGTCACTACTTGCCAGCCTCTGAGTGGCCTCATCTTCCTCTGCGGGCAGTGTCCAGTGCTGCCCGATGGCACGGTCATTGACGGAAGCGTAGCCGAAAAGACCAAGCTGGTTTGCGAAAACGCAAAGAATGCCCTCGAGGCGGCTGGTTCATCGCTGGACAAGGTCGTCAAGGTCACGGTAAGTGACTGGAACCCGATCCCGCTTTCACCGGCTTACCATTGGGTGTCCAGATGTTCTTTACAGATATTGCCGACTATGACGAGTCCAACTCGGTCTATATCAAGTACTTCCCGCACATTCCTGCAAGGAGCGCGATGGAGGTGTCCAAGATTCCTCCCCGGGGAACGACTCTGCAGATGGATGTGATTGCTTTGCAGTAGGATCGGAAAAGGGAAGGTCTGGGGGCTCAAACAAAACTGATAGTGTGCGGAAAAGGCGAACGTTCGTGAGCAAGTTGCCATAGATTGCGTACGTAGCCCCTCGAAAAGACACAGCTTTTGAACATCAACTACAATGAACCCTGGCCAAACACCTGTATCGTGTTCACATAAACTTGCCGGGATCCTTTGTATAACGATCTCTACTCCAATTTTCTACTAGCTATTGCGACTGCAATCTCGCTACCGATTACTCTCACAACGTAGGGGCTTGTGATTCCCCCGCGGTGCATGGGTGCAAGGGGCGAGTCAATAACCGAAACGCCACCTTCCAAGGGCTCGGGTAAATCACAAGCTGAGCCTGCGTGCTGGGCTTTGGGGTTATGTATAGTTATGCAAGGGCCTCATTCAAAGAATTTAGCTAGGTAGAAGCCGGAAACGATGCCCGAAATCCTGATCAGGGGGGACCCGAGGGGAGCAGCCGACGGAGGAAACCCCGATCAGCATTATCTTGCCGCCCTAGTAATTGTAGTGGATAGAGATAACAAAGAATCATAAAATTGAAACAGCTGCGCTTAAGGAATGGGATCTCTGGCCTGCCTTACTAGAGGAGGCCTCCACAACAGCGTTTCGAGTTGTTGAAGCAGTGGTGCCCTACGGGGGTCCTCTGCAGCGTGGGTTCAGCGATATGCGGTTTGTGAACATGAACTAGACATTTTGTCTGGAGTGATACTAAATTTCAATTTATCTTCATCAAGATAACCCGGGACTTTTATGTTCCTCTGTGCCATGACACGGCGACTGTTCCTCCTCTATCCTACCTAGGTATGCATTACAGCTTCGATAGGACGCCATCGGGCATCAACACGGATAAATGACTCTTCTTGATATCAGCAATGGTTCGGCACCTGGTTTAATCACGTTAGTATCTATATCGACAAGCCCAGGATGAAACGTGAGCTCACCCCCAAAGCATCATGGTTTGCTCAAGGCCCTGCAGGAGGAGCTTAACTGCAAGGTCAACTCCGTCTTCCCCGTTGTACTAAGCTCCCATCAGTACCGTGCTGGCGTCCAAGCTCAGGGTTTGGCTTACCGCAAGACCCCAAACGGGGATCCGACCAATGAAGCAGAAATCAGCACCCAGCGCAATGGCTTTGAAGATGTCACTTCCTCGGCGGATGCCGCCATCAAAGGCAATGGGGATTCTACCCTTGCCGACCGCAGCACATTCTCTGAGAGCATCCAGTGTTGCAGGTACACCGTCGAGCTGACGACCGCCGTGGTTCGAGATGATTACACCGTCTAGCTTGTGGCGAATAGCCATTTCGACGTCATCGGCAGTATATACTAGGAAACAAACATCATTTCGTTAGCGAAATGATCAATCAGGAGGAAGACAGCCTTACCACCCTTGAGCCAAATCTCCATCTCTGTCCGGGCACGTAGCCAGGCAATGTTCCTATCCCAAGTGATGGTCGGGTCTTGAACCATTAGCCCTCTTTCCATCTCATCGCAAGGGAAACATACCGTAGTCGAGCTGTTGAGGAGTCGGCATCCCGCCGCCCTCGCTCTCAGGGTACTTCAGGTTCGGAAATTGTACGTGACGAGGAAATTCGAACTTGTTACGAGCCTCGTTGATGCGTGCGCCAAGGACAGGGAGATCGCAGCTGACAAAGATGGCTTTATATCCAGCGTCTGGAGGAATCGTCAGCGCTCGAACAAAGAGTTTTTGTGAGTAGCGTCTGGATTAGTGTCTTGCCTTCGGCGCGTTTGACAATCATCTTGGTGATGCTGAGGTCCCTGAAGAAGGTTACCTGCATGAGATAGGGATTCCCCCTTCCCTGCGAAATAACATTCTCCATGCTCTCTGAAGACCACGATGATAATGCCATTGGAATGTTGTTCGAGGCGGCGGCGCGCGAAGTAGCGATTTCGCCGTCGGGGTGAGCTAGCTTGTGTGCTGCTGCGGGAGCGAAGCCTAGAGGACCAGCAGCCTGTCACTTGTGAGGGCAATTGGCGAATTCTGGGGTCATTCTCTCTCACCTTGACTCCAAAGATGGTTGTGGACATGTCCACGTTGCCGACATCGCGGAGGATTCTTGGGCGAAGCTTGTAGCGATCGAACGCTGCGACGTTGTCACGGACTCTGCACTTGGTTAGAATCATGTCCATGAAGACGCGAGTTTGCAACTTGCGTTGTCTGATCATCCGCGCCTCCCGCAAAGTAGTCTATTCCTTTCGATCAGCCATGAAAGGGGCCAGACATTGGACACTGCGCACCGTTGTAGACTTGTGGCACTCGTTTGGTCCCTGCCTCAACGAGATCCGCAATCGTGAGGATATGGGGGTCGACCGTGTTAAGCCTATTCATTCTTGATTTGCGGTGATGGGTAAGTTTGGTGTTTAGTCAGTTACCAAAGTCATATGCGAAGAAGTTGCTAGAAGGCCTGCCGAAACTCGACGAGTAAAATATATGAAGGCTCCGATCAGGAGTGATGGAACGGAGCCGCCTGGCGAAGCGAGCTAATCATCTCCATAGTTGCCTACTTACTTGAACTGGAGCCTCTCCATACAAAACGAAATGGGAAGTCCTCCCCGAATCGGAGTGCGGGGTTCTGGATAGCGACAAACCGCAACCAGTAACGGAATTCCAGTTTTAGCTCAACAGAACTCGTAAGGTAAGCCCGGCTGGTATTATCGGTAAATGCTTGCGTATTTGGTCACTTCTTTCACTCCGTTTCTCCTAATTTACTTGACACATCGGTTTGTCCGGACGACCTCGCTACAATCGCCGCGAGGACTGGCCTTCCTTTCCAAGGCTGGAAATAAGATACCTTATTCGACAAGCCGTTACAACAGCAGACCGAATCCAGACTCTGTCGAAATCGCCCTTACTATCGTCCTTGTTTGCCTTTCTTCCATGTATAAGACTCTTTGTAGTGTGTTCTATGACTCCTGATATGACCCCTGCCTGACTGACATCAACTGTTTAACTTCCCCATCTTGGCTTCCGGCTCTGGAAGCAAATCAATCACCAAACGTTCAGAACCCATTCTACTACATATTTTATCCCCGTTCACAATGACTGGCCCTCCCAAAGCGTCGGGGCTGTGGCAGGAAAAGGCCGCCATCGCCACCAAAATCCGCGATGATTCCCTCGCCAAGGTCAGCCCCGCGCTTAGAGGCCTGCCCGACGTCCTCCCGCAGAATTCTCAAGGCATTCCTAAGCTCGTCCTCACGCCGAGAGAATTGGAGCTCACCGAAAACTACACCGCTCCTCAACTGCTCGCCAAACTTCGCAGCAGGGAACTCTCCTCAGAAGAGCTCACAAGGGCTTTCCTTCGTCGTGCCGCCGTGGCACAAGCGACGACGAATTGCCTCACAGAGCTTCTCTGGGATGATGCCATTGAGAGAGCGCGCTATTTGGACTCTCTCCCTGAGCCAATAGGTCCACTCCACGGTTTGCCCATCTCTATCAAGGAACACCAGGACACACTGGGTAGCAATAAAACGTCCAATGGATCCTACGTTGCGTACATCGGCAAGTTTCAAGGATCAACCCTCCTATGCGACATTTTTTGGGACGCTGGTTGTGTTCACTTTGCCCGCACTACACAACCGCAAGCCATCATGCACCTGCAAACGGAGAGCAACATCTACGGCCGAACCGTCAATCCTTACAACAGAAACTTGACTCCTGGCGGTAGTAGCGGAGGCGAGAGTGCCTTGCTCGGCATTAGGGGGAGTGTCTTTGTATGTCGCATCTTCTTCTTGCTCCCCTCTGACGTGAATGCTAACACTGTTGAAAGGGCGTTGGCGGGGATATCGGTGGAAGCATCCGAGTTCCTGCTGCTCATTGTGGTGTATACGGATTCAAACCTTCGGCACAACGACTTCCAATCGCGGGTGGAACCGGCCACATGTTTGGAAAGGAAACCATCCTTGCAACGAATGGTCCTCTCATGACTGACCGGGACTCCCTGGATCTCTTCATGGAAGTTATCCTCGCTGTTGAACCGTGGAGGCTCGAATCTTCCATCAGATATCAACCTTGGGTGCCCTACAAGTTCACCAAGCCACTCAAGATTGCCGTGCAGTGGTGGGATGGCGTCGTGATGCCCCATCCACCAATGCTGCGGGCACTTCGAGAGGTGTCTGAGGCCTGCAGACGCGCCGGGATGAAGATTGTCGATTGGGACAGCGAATCCCTGGACCACAAAAGGGGGTGGGATATACTTAGTGGCCTCTACTACCCTGACGGCGGCAAAGAGGTTCTGGGACGAATTCAAGGGGCGGGAGAGCCAGTCCTGCCATTGACCCGTTTCATCCTAGAGCAACCGGAAGTCAAAGAGCGAAGTATCTCGGACCTGTGGAAGGTAAGTCACTTGTCATGATGATGTTTCATCACATGTTGCATGCACCATTGTGTCTGATACTTTGCTTCGTAGCTATGTGTCGAACGAGAAACCTATCGCACCGCCTACGCACGCCATTGGACGAGTACTGGCGACCAGGATGGACAAGAAGTCGACATTATCCTCTGTCCACCATGCTTTGGCACTGCACCACCACACGAGACATCGCGGTATTGGGGCTATGGGGCCATCTGGAATCTTCTCGACTACCCCGGTGCAATTTTCCCCGTCACCACTGTTGACCCAAAGAAGGATAAGAAATACATGGATTACCAGCCCCGCAATGCTGATGATCAGTTTGTCTACGACTTGTACGACGCGGATAGATTCGAGGGTGCCCCTGTCAGTCTGCAGGTGATTGGGCGTAGGCACATGGATGAAAGGTTCTGGCGGTCTTGAAAGAGATTGAACATGCTCTGGGAAGGCCATAGCGATGCCATCCAGCCAAACAGAGGGTTGAATTGCCAGTTCACATACTTGTCCTTGGCATGTCGGTTTTCTTGCCTAGAACCAGTCCGCTTTATCTTATCACTAGCTGCCTTATCTTATCGCATATAAATGCTTAGTCATTGCGCGTTCCTTTCTCAGATGTCGCGACTCAGGATTCTTCAGTGATGAAGAGAAGGAAAGACACTAGCACGTTCTAGAGCCTCCTCGACATTAGGCAGAAACGAATTGTATCACCATAAATCAGCACTAATGCTTCAAGCGCACCCCAAGCCAACACGATGGTCCCATTCCCCCCCTGTCAGAGAAGCTGATGCGCGTCAGCTGCAGGCATGCCGCGCTCCGCTTGGACCCTCTTCTACCAAGTCCGAGCTGGCCAATGATCGCAACACACGATTCTTTGGAGGTGCCTCTTGACCTCTCAGGCCTGCTCATCAACCTCTACGAGTCAAGTTCCTGAATCTTTTTGAATTCACCAAGATTGACTGTTCACTCGACGCGGCTTGTGTTTACCTGGCAGCCAGTGCCTGCCTCGACTAGGCAGCATCATGTCGTCCATGGCCAGCTGCGATGACCCTGTTACGGTTGACAGCGACGTTGACGTCGAGATGATTGATCGCGATGATATCAGCAACTACAACCCAGAGCAGATACTCCCAGAATCTCCGGAAAACATACAAAAGATCCGTTCCTGGTTGGGGCCCACCTCGTACGATAATGTTGGCGGCGAGTTTCGCAAGCATCAAGCCGCTCACGTAGCTGGCACAGGTGTTTGGCTCACTTCGAGCAGCGCATATCAGGAATGGCTACAGGGCGGAGAGCATGGGTTACTCTGGATCAAGGGCATCCCGGGATCTGGAAAGTCGGTCATGGTGGCCAATCTTGTCAACGAGATAGCCGCTTCCAACCCCAATTGTCCAGTTCTGTTCTTCTTCTTCCGCCAAATCATCGATGCCAATCATGAGCCCCAAGCTCTGCTGCGGGACTGGTTGGACCAAGTGTTGGACTACAGTCCTCCCCTTCAGAAGAAACTGAAGACTTACTTGCGCCGGACCCTTGATTCGATCTCAATGGAGGACATGTGGAAAGATCTCAAAATGGCGTTGGAAAATCTTCCTGGGAAGGCATTTTGTATCGCTGATGCACTTGACGAGATGGATCAAGGAAATAACGACTTTCTTTCCGCCTTGGGAGACCTCGGTTCGTGGCGGCCAAAAACAGTCAAGGTGTTGATCACCAGTCGCCCAGTGCCAACTGTCGAAGATCCCCTCAGGCTAACTCCATGCCTTCATATTCGGCTGGAGGAGAAGATGGTCGATGCAGACATCTCGAAATATGTCCAGTACACGCTATCCAACTCGGCTATCCCCCAAAGCGAATGGGAGGTTGTCATGAATGCCGTCCCTGGTCGTGCCAACGGCTTGTTCCTCTACGCCAAGCTGGCGATGGATGCCTTTCTGGAGCAGGGTGCTGATATCACTGAAGTGATCTCGCGGCTTCCCGCAGACTTGAACATCCTGTACACGGACCTGCTTAAAGAGCATGCCCGCAGATCTGGGGTAGCCGAGGAAATTCAGCACCTGATATTGCAAGCAGTTACCCACGCCAGCCGTCCTCTGCGATTGCTCGAGCTTGCTGAACTGATCAAGGTCGTCAGCCCCGATGGCTCTACACGGGATCTGAAAACGACAAAGGGCCTCATTCGAGCTGCCTGTGGGCCACTATTGGAGATCTTGGCGGATGAGACAGTTTCGGTCATTCACCATTCCTTCACTGAGTACCTCAAGGGCACGACACGGTCCGAAGACGACCCTGGATATCCCATTCTGCGGAGGGGCCCAACTCATGCCGCACTTGCTACAAGTTGTCTACGCTACCTGCAAGCTGGCTGTCTTGAGTCGGTCTCCCTGGACGAGCCTCAACGGTATTCAGCCTGGGAAGAAGAGGAGTCGGGCCGGCCCTTGGGCTTAGAATCGAGACTGAAGCATCCGTTCTTTGAGTACGCTATCAACAACTGGGCCCACCACGCCAACAGATCTGAAGCTGCTGGACATGACCAAACCGCGCTCAACGTCGAGATTGGCAAGTTATTGGGTCATGATGACAACCGAAGGCGCTGGCTTCGGATGGAAGCCCCTGGTTACGAGTCCCTAACACCGCTCCATGTAGCGGCCAAGGAAGGGCTGGTTTCATACACAAAGGAAGTGCTCCAAACCTCCGAGGTGGACGCACTCAGCCAATATCACCAAACGCCACTGTAAGTACTCTTGAGAATGGTTTGAGCGGAACAATACCGCCAGAAGCAGTAAGCTAATCCATGTCGGCATCTAGTTGGATGGCAGCTGCAAACGGCCATTCGGAAGTCATCCGCCTCTTGATCGCTGCTGGGGCAAACCGCTATCCCCAACAACCAGATCAGGGGCTGAAGCCACTTCACGAAGCAGCATCAAAGAACCACTTTGAGGTCGTGAGGGCATTTCTGGAGGCGGGGGTTGACCCCGTTCCACGCACGGTACCAGCTGCATCAAATGGCGACGACTACTCGGACTTCTTCTACATTCCCACTGAAGAGATGGCACTTGAGTATGCTTGTAACAACGGGCACCTGGAGACAGTCGAAGTGTTTCTTTCGTTCATCGACGAGATTGAGACTGTTCACCGTGCTTTGGCTTGGGCCGCAGAGCGCGGCAGGTGGAAAGTGGTTGCCAGAATTCTCCAAGTTCCTGGGGTTGATGTCAACAACACGGTCGATGGCAACACGCCGCTGTTCCAAGCTTGCGCATGGCCTCAGGATCTCAAGACGATCAGGGTTCTCCTAGAGGCGGGAGCAGATCCAAACGTCAAGTGCAAAGGCACCGGAGCCGACTATACCGAGTCCCTTTCCGCCTCGGAGACGTTAGACGCGCCGACGCCCAAGTTCAACTGCTTACATCAAATTTGCCGCTGGGCAACCACGTTAGATGATTACACGACACAAAACGATCCTGAGATTTTGTCGACCCTTTTCTCGCTCCTGGTTGAAGCGGGTGTCGACGTTCATCAGCGGACGGCAACGGGCAAGACTTTACTTCATCGCACAGCTAACTCATCTCTAATGACTCGGCTACTTCTTGATGCTGGAGTTGATGCCAACATTGCCGATAACGATGGCTGTACGCCATTGCATGTTGTGGAAAAGCCAGATGTCATGAGACTTCTCATCGAAAATGGTCACGCCAGCATCAACGCTCGAACGAGATCTGGACAAACCCCTCTGCTCCACATGCTAGACAGGTCTCATAATTCAAGCATCTTTTACGAGTTCGGAGATGCCGCCAAAAATACTCCAACCCTCGACCAACTTCTGGAATACAACCCCGACTGCAAGGCGGTTGACCACAAGGGCAACGGCGCGCTGCACCTTGCGCTACAACAACGGCGGTTCGCCCGTGACAGGATCAAGGCTCTTCTGGCAGCAGGTGCTGATCCAAATCTCAAGAATCAGGAAGGCTTGGCCCCTTTAGCTTACTTGGACGACTTCAAGTCGGGTGTCTCAGAGCTCTTTGACCTTCTCGTTGACGCCGGCGCTGATATCGACGCCGTTGACCGAAATGGAGCGACTCGCCTATTCCGCTTGTTTTCAGACGATGATAGGTTAAGTACAAAGCGGTTTGATCAGATAATTCAACATCTTCTTGATCGAGGCGCTTCTCCTTTCGCCCGTGATCGAAAGGGCCGAACACTACTCCACCAAGTCATTAAACATCATGACGTCGAAGATAGCTCCCAGTCAGAACCTGATATGTTGGCACGCCTCGACTCCTTGATCAGTCGTGGCCTCAACCTCGAGGCTGCTGACCATTACGGAAACGGCCTTCTTCATGAGCTTGCTCTGCGCGAGGAAAACTTGGACACTGAGTATCGTACGAGAATGATGTTTCTATGGGAACAGCTCATTGAACGAGGCCTGGACGTGGAGGCCAAGAACCATTCTGGACGTACACCACTGCACATCCTGTGCGCCCCTGGTGCCGATCGCAAGAATGATAGCTTTGACCCACGGAGCTTCATGCCTATCGACTATGTGATTTCGCAGATGAAGAAGGTCGACTGTGCAGACCTCGATGGCATTACCCCTCTGCACATCGCTGCGACAGGTTCCGAGTTCTGCGCCAACAGACTTCTGGATGCCGGTGCCGACCCCAAGATAGCTACTTACGAAGGAATGACTCCTCTTCACATTGCTGCACGCTGCAGAGAGAGCAATATGGTCGGCCGTCTGCTCGACGCGCTTCGAACAAGATACGGCACGACGAAGCCCGTGACAGGAGTTAACGCCCAAACCTTCGACAGAGAAGAGGTTACGCCGCTCTTCTATGCCTGCCAGTCGGGAAGACCGGAAACAGTGTCCCTTTTGCTCGAGGCTGGTGCCGATGTCAAGATTGGAATGCCCTTCAAAGCCTGCCTTGGCTTCGAGCTTGAGGACCGGTTATGGAGGGATCCTCACCCATGGACAGATGTCCCCGAGAATGGAAGGGGTGTCGCTGCGGTGAAAATTTATGATACATCTCGTCGAGTGCCAAATGTTCATGGATTACACGGGTTGACCGAACAAAGCGCGGCGAGGCTTGAGGAGATTCTTGACATGCTCATCGAACATGGCGCCGAGGTTTATCAAATCGATGGCTTTGATGATGGCAGCTTCGCTATCGGACAGGCTATCCGAAAGGACGAACATTATCTTGCTGCCTGCCTGAAAGGAGCGCTGACCGAGCATGAGAAGCTTAAGAAGCCTCAACACGAACACTACATTGTGGATTGGTCTAGGTGCTTGCAGCCCTTGACAAATGAAGCCTCAATCGGTATCATGACGGATCTGAGACTTGCAGAAGCAGGACAAAGCAATCATGAGCTAGTGTCTTTCCTCCTGGCCAGAAGGAAGTACTTCCTCGTGGAAAAGCTTGCCCACATGGGAGCCGTTTTCCTCCCGACTCGCGACAAGGTCTGGGGCTTAAGATCTAACCTGTCCACTCTCATCCGCTACGGATTTTCTCGGCTCGTCGACAAAATCGGCACCTTCGAGGCAGAGTCGAAGTTGGAGAAGGGAGATTGGCATGCGTTTGGAGACAAGACACGACCTGGTCTTTGGAATGCAGGGGGGGCTTCTTTGCGTCTGAGAAGCGCCTTGACTCCTTGGAACCCTTCATTATTGAGGCTGTCCGGAGACAACTCCCCAACATGGACGTAGTCCGGTTGTTGATCGACAAGTTTGGAGTTGACGTCAATGAAATGTCGTACCCTCCCGTATCAGCAAGGGATGTTGAAAAGTCCTCGGCCCTTCATCTTGTCGCCTTTGGCCGAGCATGGTGGCATGTTCACCAGGCTTTGCCCTACCTGCTCAAAGCAGGTGCTGATATAGACATTCGAAACTCGAATGGACAGACCCCGCTCCTAATATCTCTGGGAGGAATCGACAGACACTACTACCTCTACGGGCCATACTGCATGGATGCGACCAGGATGCTGATCGAGGCTGGCGCGGATGTCAACGCATCCGACAACAAGGGAACCAGCTGTCTCGCCCTGGCCCACAAAGATATGGACCTGATTAGACTCCTCAAGTCCCACGGCGCGACTGTAACAGCGGATGTTTTGTTTACTGCTATCGAGGATGGAAACATTGAAGGCCTCGAAGAGTTCCTTTCAGGGGAAGTTGATGCAAACATGCGCCGGCCTAAAAAGCCAGATGAGGTGGGAAAACGACCAAGCCAGGATTATCATGCCAGCTGGACATCGGCAATCATGGAGGAGTATGAAGAGTACCCGCTCTTGCGCTGCCCCAGGAAGTTGGGTAACGAATGGATTTGGCGCCATGGCCTCGCGGGCCAACAAAGAGCTGATGAGGCGTTTCGGATGATGCAACTTTTACTGGATCATGGGGCAAACCCACTTGCAAGATTCCGGCAAGTGGAAAAGCGTCCCAAAGACGCTGATGTCAAGTACTATGTCGAAGTGACGGTTCTGCATCACATTCTGCGAAATGGATGGCTGGTTGGACCGATGCTCAGCGTTCCGGGCTTGGATGTCAACTGCCGAGACAGCAAAGGCCGTACCCTGCTCCACGCGGCGTGCGAGGGCCGCGAGGGGGCCGACTATGGCGTGGTCTCCCGCCAGGAGGACGGGTATCGAACCGATGACATGACCATCTTCAAGAAGCTCCTTTCCCTCGGTGCTGATCTTGAGGGCCGGGATGACTTTTCTCGGAATGTCCTGCATCACATGATTCGCGATGACGACGATTCGAAAAAGTTTGCCCAGTTCGGAGATTCACTTGTCTATGTTTTGGACAAAGCACCAAATCTCATGGACCAGGCAGACGGCGACGGTTGGACGCCGCTGTACTACGCAATCCGCCAGGGAGGTCGCAGAAAGGATGTCCGTGCAGCAAGGGCTCTTTTGTCAGCTGGAGCCGATCCTTTGGCGGTTACAGCAAACGGCGAGAACCTTCTTCATGTACTTGCGCCGTATCTCGAGGTTGAGGAGATACTCGACCTGTTCGAGGAGTTGGTGGGAAGGGGCTTGAATGTGAACAAGCGAAACAACATGGGAGACACACCATTGTTTGCATTCTACGGCCGTGCGGACAGCAAGGAGTTGTTCTGTCAAGAGAAAAGAAGATATGTACAGAGTGACGATGGAGTGAGTTCCCCTCGGTCGCCCGCATATTCGCATGCCTACTCACCTATCTTGGAGAGTAAACCGCAAGAACTCGGAATAACTAGAGAAAGAGAAGCAGTCAAGATGCTGAGGGGAGTGGGTGCCGACTTCTTTGCCAAGGACGCCAGGGGTCGAGGACTGCTGCACATTGCTGCGAGCAGGAGCGTCAAAACCTTCAGTGACTTGATGGAACTGGGTCTGGACACGATGCTGGAGGACGATGCCCAGCAGACACCTCTTGATGTAGCAGCTGCTTTTGAGAATGAGAGTGTGCTGCAGCTGTTTGAGAAGGATAAGAAAGAGGGTGCGAGGGAGGCCAAGGTCGCTCGTTCTCCGTTGCCAGTGCCAGGCTACCCTGAGTTTGATGAGATATATGACTATGAGTGAATGGTCAAGTGAAAATGAGTAATAGTAGGAACATGCTTGGGATTTCATATGTAACTAGCTCTATCCAAATGTACTTGAAATGATGACGATACTTTCTTCGATATTACTCCGGCATGCAAGGTTGACTCTGCCACTACGAGGCGAGAGGCGGTTGATAAAGGTTTGCAATGTGAAACTCCCAAGGGTTATCCCCTTCAATTCCCTCCCAGTTTCTCACTGTAAGCATCTTTAAGAGTGATTTCCAGTAGCCAATCCCCAGAAGTAAGCAGCCCACGAACCGAGAATAAGCACAATGACAGCTCCAAAGTTGATGAGACCAAGCTTTCGGTGCCATTCAGCACTGCTGGAGGACTCGTACTCTTCCTTCTTGGTGTTGATAATGTGGCCGTTGTTGACTCTCTTCTTGCGGCTCCATTGCAAGAAGCCAATGGTGTCGGTCATGTATCCAATAATCATCGTGATGACGGCGACGACAACTGAGCCAGCTGCAAGAGTCACGTACAGCACAGTGACGTTCTTGTAACTGTCGTTGTCGCGGTCCTGGATGGCGCCAGCGATGACACCGACGATGATGGTCATGCTGTTGTTGATGGCGATCTTTATGGCGTACCCGGATCCAAAGACTTCTTGATACCACATGCTGGTGCGGATGCTGTCGATGATGACGGTAGGTCCAAACGAAGAAGCAACAGCATAGATGCCAAAACTGGCCGCTGTTCCGGAGACTGTTGGGCCCCATGCTGCGAGGCACATCGAGAGCAGCATTCCCAGACCACATACCAGCATGACAGTGAGACGTTGTCCAAGAAGGTCGACGAATATGCCCACAAGTGGTACGAAGAAGAAGCCCAGATATTGTGACATGGCCGAGTACCATCCTGCCTTCACAGCCGAGATCTTGAAGCGTTGTTCTGCGAGTTCGGTGCCGTTGGAAGAGAAAATATTGGCTGTTGAAGTCTGAAAGAGGGAGAACAAGCAGACGAGCCAGAAGGACCAAGGAAGACGGAGCATCTTTCCAATCTCGAACTTCTTGTTGTTCTCGGTAAGCATTTCACCAGTAGCAGGGTCGCGAGTTCCAGCATAGCGCTTCTCGCACCAGCGGGTAAACCACCAGAAGAACAGGGTGGCAACGTTGGTGAAGAGGTTCATAAAGACAGCCATCCAGTACGCCCAGCTAAAGTCGCCCAACTTCTTGGAAATGACGTTTGCCGTGGCCTTGCCGACAAAGGAACCGATCTTGCCGATGCCCAGTTCGAATGCGAGAGTAGAGGCGAAGCCGGAGGATGGGGGGAACCAGGAGGAGAAGATCTTGTACTGGGCGACTTGCGTCGCTACGTCGCCAAAGGCTTGGACCACGATGCCGACGATCATGAACTTGTAGCTCCGGACTGTGGTTGCGGCTGCGACGAGGATGGCGCCGACGCTGAAGACGGCGTTGCCCCAGAGCATGGTGCTTGCACCTCCATAACGGTCTGTGAGAATTCCGCTGAGGAGGATCAAGGCGGTCTTGATAAAGTTTTCACTCGTGTCAAGAACGGCATATTGCGTGTTGGTGATGTGCAGTTTCTAGAGAGTCAATTAGACATGGTTCAGTTTTCTGTTGAAGCAAACAACTTACCTTTTTCAGGGTACTCTTCAGAGCTCCCGTGACTCCGCTGCTCCAATGACCTCCAAAGCCAATCATGCTAACGACGACGACCGAGAGGATCTTCATGCTCAGAGGAACAGGCTTCTTGCCATTGTGTTCCGAGTCGCTATCGTCTCGGTCGACGGCAGAGGCATTGGCCGAGGCATGCTCAGGGCACTTTGTTTCCTTTGAAACGTCCATCTGCAATATTAGCGATTATCAAAGCCAAAAGAGTTGAAGTAGAAGAAAGACTGATGCGCTGAAGAAAGGAATTATCTGATCGAGGTCGGCGATGGCGCCCTTTATCAGATCAAAATTTTGTGGGCCATCACGACAAGGTTCGTGAACCATGACTAGCGAAAGTCACTAGCCGATACCCTCCGGCTGGGTAAAGACGCGTCAGTCCCACTCTGTGATGGCGGCTGACGGGGGAGGAGCCCTGAAAAGGCGCCTGAGTCGATGGTCTCCCACGCTTTCAACGCTCGGATCGTGGGGCATTGAACCTGGGTTTTTCGAGGTTCATGGAGGGAGAATGCATCGTTGTGTATCGCAATCCAGCAGGAACAATCCCTATCATGTTTTCTCTAACTCTGTCAAGTGTTATGCACCAAATATAGCACCTTTCGCAGAGAATATGAGCCACAGATCAACATGATTGAACAGATCAGATAAGACAACCGACACCTCCAAGATCCATCAAGCGAACAAGAACGGTTAGCTCGTCCGGTCGGCGTGATATCGGAGCCGTTGGGAGCATCAAATTTCTCACCGTGAGAGGATCAGCCCCACAGACAGGGGTAAACGCACCATTTCCTCTCACCGTGAGAGAAATAAAGATTTCGGATCTAGGCGTTCGAGATTATCTTGCCCCATAGTTTGTCAAGAGTTGCCACCAAGAGACCATGTGCTTATGCAGCATCGTCCGCCGCTTGGCGGCTGATTTCGACCCGGATGAGGCCTTGGGTCTCGCCTCTGACCTAAATAAGCATCTAGCGGCTGTTCGAGCTATTCTCTCCAAGTCGAAGCCACTCACTCGGGAGGTCCGATATCAGGTGGTGCCCAATAATCACCGCACAATGAAGATTCTGTCGGTACAGTCCGTTGATGTTGGGGGAGTGGATCTGCTTTACAACAGGTTCAAGGATGATGTACATGGATTCTGGGGCTGTTCCGAGAATAACCTTCACCAAGAGCTGCGTCGACGACTTGCCTGCGTCACCATCTTCCTCAGGTCCAAGCTGGACTCTGAGGCATGGGTCTCAGCTGGAGTGTCCAGCGTCGTTCGAGGCCAGAAACCTTCAGAGCTTCGTTACGCAGGTAACAAGTATATCAAAATTGCGCGAAAGCTAGGAGGTATCGGGTCAATCCTCTGGCTTCCACTCGAGGTACCCTCCTCGACGTAAGTTATCCCTCTACCTACATCATCGAGTGCTCATCCAGTCTAGATGGGAGAGATATCTCAACATTGACGATGAAGAAGTATTTGACCACTTGCGATCAGTCGGGCCAACTATTCCCAGCTATGACAACTTTGTGCAGTGTTTGATCGCAAGTCAACTTGACGGTCAGTGTCATTCCTTTGTCTACCTCTGTTGATTGACTGATGAACCATAGACTCCTCCATTCAACTTTCGCCTTACAATCTCGCTCTTTCCTACGACGACTGCTTCCCAAGCTCCGATCAAGTTGTCTTGATCCTTTGCGCTTTTGGGGGTTCTGCAGTTCCCACCGAACTGCTGAAAAGTGTACGGGTTCCTCATAGACATTGGACCGATGACGGCGAAATCGATAGCACAACCGCCGTTGACTTTGATCTTCCTCGAGGACTGGTAAACGTCTTATCAGATGATAAATGCCTCGATCAAGCCAGCCAACGACCTGAGATCTTTCAGCAAATGTTGGAGGATGGTAACACACTCAGTTGGTCCATCCGCCCTGAATCAATGGCATCTATTACCAGTCGCCTGTCTCCCCAGACCCAGGAGGATCTAGCCACTACAGCCTTGAAGCTCATCTGTTTTGCATGTCCTCCCGTCTACGAGGGCAAAGTTAACTGGTAAGTTCACCGTTGTGGCTCCCGGCCGCCTGCTAATAGTACTCCAGGCCTCCCCATATGAAGAAAGCGATTTGGGCCTTACTGGACAATGCCACGAACCAGAAGCGAGTGCCAATGTCCCTCAAGACGCACGTCATAGACGCCCTCATGTTCTTCACCGAGAGGGACTTCTACGCGATCCGTCGTGTTGCCATTGAACGAGCAAAGTTGCTGCTGCGCAAGTCGATGCCATATTATTACCACGCCTCGATTGCCCTTTTTGATAGCATCATGCTACGCATTGATGGAAACCTAGCAAGATCAGATGCTAGGATAATCGACTTCCTTGCTAAAGACCACGATACTAGTACCCGCTGCGACAACGCTCTCCAAGGGAGGCTTCACATCTCTCACCTTGAAAACAAGATCCATCGTTACGATAACGACGTGGCTTCTTTCATGTATAAGTGGGAGGGAATCCATCCGCTCTCGGCGTTCGAGATCGAGGTTACTCGCAGGCTTCAGGGCACAGCGGCGAGATATTTCCATTCCATAGGCGACTTTCAGACAGCCAAGGCCTCTTTGGAGCAACACCTGTGGCTAAACTCTACAAAGCCTATTCGCCTCAACACAAGACTTCTCATTGTCACCCGGCTTGGAGAGATTCACTGCGAGCTGGGAGAGTTTGAAAAGACTCTTGCGGTGCTTCAACCAGAGCTTGGGGGCCTCTCTGAAAAGAAGGGCCGTCCGTTTCGACGGTTGTCAATGGCAATGACAGAGGCTTATCTAGGACTTGGTATTTTGGATACTGCAGAGTCTATCATTCAGCAGTTGGCTGATGTTGAGCCACCCGAGCTGGACGACATCAACGACCAAATGTTGCATATGCGTCGACTCATTCTAGTCTCCCGCACTGCTCACGAACGATTACATTTTGACGAGGCTTTGCAGTTGTGGAAGTTTACCCTACAAAGAATGGAGAGCCTCGTGACCTTCAAGACGAGGCATGGTTGGGTTCTGGCCATCATCTACCTCTCTATGGCTCATGCTCAACTGTGTCTTGGTGATGGCGAAGGGGCTAGGCAGTCGTGGGATGTTGCTGTCCAAATATCCATGAACGAAAGATACGAGTACGCCATTCCAATACTTGCAACTTCATGGCTGCAAAAGATTGTTGGGGCGATTCATCAGGAACGAGGGTGGCCGTTCCGAGTAATGCTTCCAGGAGGGAAGCCGGATATGACATGGCAATAGTCATCAACGGCTCTAGCATATTACTCGATGGACGAAGATGTCGGAGTTAGGTGAATAGAGAATTGGCTATCTTGATGAAAAGGGGATTGGTGATGATGCAAGTATATTCTAAGGGTGGGCAGAGCCACCAACATACTCTCAAGGAGCAATCTACATTATGGTAGACTCAGATCCTAATAGAAGTCTTGAAATGAGCAAGAAGTTAGTATCTACCTAGGTGTGCATAGAAGATGCAAGGAGTCGAAAAAGAAAGACATTATGGCGACAACTTTGGCAGACATGTCTGATAAATCATGAGAAATAACGCAAGAAATCCGGCATTGGTATCTTATTGCTCGCGGTAACCCAATAAACCCCATCCCTTCTCACTTGTTCTTTGACTTCCTTGAGCTCAGCTTCCATGATGAGAGCTTGCTCCAGCGAATGCCTGACTTGGTCTTGCCCGAGGAGCCGTCTGCTTCTTCGGAGGGGTCACTGGCCTGAGGATTCGCGTCAAGTTCGGCAGGTCGAACCTGAGGCTCTGGAGGAGAAGTGGCAGTTGTCTCGGAAGGGTTTGTCTGTACTGGCACCACCAAAGTCTTGGGCACAACCTCTTCATTTGAGGGTAGTTCAACCACAGGTCTCAGCTTTTCATCGCCGACCTTGAGGTAGCCGTCAGAGTCCGTCACAGATCGTGTAGGAAGGTGAACTGTGTCTCCAGGCAGCTCGCAGATGGGTGATGGTGCTGCAGACAGCTCCGAAGGTGCGCTGTGGCTGTGTGCCAGCGCAACGCTTGAGGAGCTTCTCAGGGATGCGTTCCTCGGGACGTTGTCAAAGCGGTTAGTGTAGATAATCTCCTCGATGGAGCTCCGCAGTTTGTTGAACCTGAAACCGACCGATACCTTCTTGAGAGGGATGAGTTGGTTGATCTCGTCGTGAACTTGCTGCTGAAGACGCTTCTCCTTGCCCGAGAAGGACGTGATGGTTGTCTTGGAGTAATACTTGGCGGCGTCTTCGATCTGCTTGATGGAAACATACTTTCCATCATAGCGAAACGATCGTTCGAGGATCAGGATCATGTCGCAGGAGCACTTGAGAAGCATCCGCGCCGTGGGCGGGAGACCAAGGAGACAACCAGCAGCGCCAACGACAATGCCTATTCCCATCGTAGGAACCGCGACACCCACAGCAACAGCACTGACACTGGCAAACTGCGTCAGAGACACCTTGAGAAAGTCCCTCATGTTTCCCATGACCACGTCCGACATGATCTTTTCAACCTCTGCGGGCGTCGTCTTGGGGAAGCCAAAGCACTGCAGCACGTGCTCGCAGATGAGCCGTGACACTGTAGGTGTTCCTATCATGCCGGTGAATGGGAGGGGAACGGCTGCGGTGCGGACGGCGTGGGTTCCAAGTCTCATACACTCTGTAATCGCCGAGTTGATCTTCTGTTCAACATCAACTACTTGAGCGGCAACACAGAAGAGACGTACGCGTTCGTCGACGATGAGTCCGAGAGTTTGCGAGAGGAGATCCTTGATACCCGCGTCATCATCTGGGAGCTGTTAGAATCTAGGGACCGTCAGTGCTTAGGGTTGAGTGTACCTTTGGAGAGACAGCAGAAGCCATCTGCTTTGTAATGCTCAATTTGCGAGAGCTGGTTCCGTAGCTCGGCGAACTGAGCCTCAGCTATCGCGTTGGCCTTTTCCTCGGCCTGTCTCTTGGCCTCTTTGTAGTTTCCTGTTTCTTCCATGATCTCTTCTAGAAGTTGCATCTTGCGGTAACCCATGAGCTTATCTTTCTTTGTTCCTACGACGAATACAGGGACTTGATGCGAGTATTGGGCAATAGTCGCAAAGGTTCTCTTGTCTGCTTCTTCGATTCGAGCAACGTCCGCATCAACACAGAACCTAGAACAAGCGTGAGATTTGGGGACTTGGAAGAGTGAAGTAAGACTCACCAAATAACGTGGAGGGCCTCGGCAGGATCCTCTTGAAACGCCCGATGTCTTAGAAACTTGGCAATCAAGTCGAGCTCAGTATCACTGCCTGCTTGCCATCCTCTAGAGTCATGAATGAGTAATCCAGGATGTTTCGGCGACTCAAACGCCACGTTGATGTCGTGAACACCTTGCTGGTACGATAGAGACTCGTCTGTCATTTCAACGCCAAACACCTTGTTGATGAGTGTCGACTTTCCGACACCTGTCTTTCCGCAGACCAAGATTCGGAACGCCTTGACGCCACTGGCTTGGAGTTGCATGTCTCGAAGCCAAGGAGCGAGTGACTCGCTATCCTCGATCAGGTAAGTGTCTTGGAAGTTGGTGATTTGAGCCTTGAGTGCTCTGAGATTAGGGAGCTCCAGATATCGAGGGTAACGGTCAAGGACACAGAAAAGAGATGGATGGATCATTGTTCCATATGGACCTGCAGGGTGTTAGAAGGAGGAATGAAGAGATACCATCAGCCCTACCATTTTCGCTCCAACCTAGGAGCTTTCCATCAGTTCCAAAGATTTTGCGTGTAGGACTGTGCTTGTATCGATCCGAGTCAAGCTTCAAGCTGTGGACATCCAACCCGGAGGCCGACCGCTTAGCATGAGAGCTCTGGATGTCAAACATGCTGAGTCGAATGCCATTTGCGTACTGCAGTCGCCACTGGATATCTTCGGAGCCATCCAATGTGGGCAAGTTGCCAGCGAACTGAGGAAACACAAGTGACATTGGATTGTCAGCGGCTGTTGAACTCTCCATAGAGAGTAAGCTTAGCCCAGCGTACAAGCTCTCTAGGATTATCCACTGGAGCGGGTAGAGGGAAAGACCATCGTGGGCGGTGCCGCCGCACAAGTCTTCATGCGTGCCCAAGAACCAAGCCTGGATGAACGATCGGGTGGCCATCCCAGCCTCTTCTGGAGCACTGAAAGCCTGCAGCGCTCTGCTCGTGCGTGTCTCGTTAATAGCGAGGGCGTGTCGAAGAATCTCGATGGAGGAACCTAACGAGATGTCATATGCGCTAAACTTTGGCGGTGTGCGAATGACCGTGTCGAAGAGACCGACGAAGCGTATCCGAGGGGGCTCATCGGCGTGGATCTTGATCTTTTGGATGAGTTGGGGACCATTTTTGAAGTCGTCCTCAAGCTGGGCTTTGATGAGCGCAAGTGCCGCGTCAAAAAGGTCGTCGAATATCTCGGGCGACGCTGTCTTGGCCAAACCAAGGCGTTGGACGATGCCAGCAACAGCCCGAGCTACAAAGGCGCCATGACCCGATCCGTACAGCCAAAGCTCATCTTCAGGACGCTCGAGAGTTGAGGAGATGTCCTTGACGATGGTCTTGATGAGATCAGGAGTCGTGTCGGCATTGGCGGCCTTGGGTTTCCACCTGTCGCTCAGCTTGGGAGTACTAGCAATGGCGGTGTAGTACTTTGGTATCTGGGCGATCTCAACTTCTCCAACGTGGCAAACACCCTCTCTCACCAGAGCCCTGATCCTCTGGATGCTCGAAGGGTTCGTGTCCTCTAGTGAAAAGTCAGCGATGGGCGTTGTAAAGATCAAGCTATTCACTCTTGCCGTCCTGCGGCTCACAGCCATCCACCAGCACAATTAGACGCTTTATTCTCCCGTTACCCGACATTTTGGGTGTGCAACCTTTGGCCGATGAAAGGTTGAGCAGACGATACAGTTTTAATTAAGGCCCTGATCAGGCTGGGGGATGTGGGAGATCCCTGGCTTCGTGTTTTCGTGATAAATGAATGAGGGGACGCGCTTTCCTCGATCTGGCACTAATCTCAGCGGGGGATATAAGAATTGACTGTCTCAATTGCATAGCTACGCATAAAGACCGCCACTGTCATGTACCACGCTAGCCGGGAGCTTCGGGTTGCCTGTGACGGCAACGGGGATGTAGATCATACCGATTTTTGCGACTCAAATTGAACCCGGCGAGAGGGGGTAAAACAAGAAGATTCATAACTCCTGATTATCATCAATAATGTCAGTTAAAGATAAGGAAAACGAGGAAATCACTAACCTAATCGATGGTGACGGTCTCCTCGAGAATGAGGACCTTCTTCGCCGCGTCATAGAAGAAGATAAAGTCAT
>SSHR01001964.1:0-11413 GCA_006518225.1 Fusarium neocosmosporiellum
TAGAAAAGGAACTGTTGAAAAGCTGTCAAAAAGTTGAAGGATACATGCCATGCGTCAAAGGATTCTTCCATGTCTCGGCACGCAATGGACGAAGCTCGGCATCTCTGGGCAACTTTTTTGCTTTTTTTTTTAATGCCTCCCTCCCGCTTTGATGTCATGTTCCTTACCTTCAATACCAGCCTGATTGGCTCCCTGGACTTGCCTCCTGAACAAGACACAAGGTGAAGGCTGAAGGTGAGGGAGAAATGGATCCTATCCTGTTGTGTGACGGGGAACAGCAGCGACCCTGATGACATCCATCGCTCGCCAAGATTTCCCCCCAAGACACGTGCACTTCGAGGGTTCTGCAACCTGTCAGTTACCAGGTATCACGAGTGATGGAGTGTGTGACGATTTTTTCCTCCTCTGTCGATTTCTGCTCTGTGCCCATCATGGGCTGAGGGCAGATGCATCATCAGACGTTGCTGCACAGGAAAACCCACGAGGGGGACATTGTTCTAATTCTCCCCCAACTCGAAATCGCGGTTTACCCCTTTTCCCCCCATGTTAGCTCCTCGATAGCTGGAAAAAAAAACAAGTTGGATTGGATTTTCAAGGCTGGCCGGACGGAAAAGAATTACAAAGCAAAAATCTCTCCCCGTTGCCCGCCGTCTCGAGGATTGGATATCCGGGATCCAGGATCTCACCAACCCATGATGGGTGGTGGTCGCTAGAATCGGCCGCGGCGCCCGCACTGACGCCGGTAAAGCGGGGGTACCTACCGACACTTTCTGCCCGCCCGAAGCCTCTTCTACCCGTTTGCCGTTTGACTATTGGGATTGTTTGTGTTGGTTCGAGCTGGGGACAAGGCTTTTGAAATTGTCATGGCCTTATACTCGCTCAGTCAGTCTCCCTTTTGGGAGCTTGTCCGTCAATGGTATCAATCAGATCCCCCCTCCCTCCCTCCCTCCCGCGTACAAAAATGTGACCATGCATCTTTATCCGTTAGTCAACACTCCACAAACCCCGTCATGCTTGATGATCCAGCCCTAGCTGGTAGGGTACAAGTACAGAGTTTAGTTTGCTTTTATGCCTTGGTCAGCACAGCAAAGCAAGCACCGACCGAGCTGGAGCTGGTAATGAATGGCTATTATACATGGATGTAATCCACTCGTTTCCCTCGCCTCAGGTCGACAGTACTTGTACGCCCGCGCATTTGCCCCCCGCCTGCGCATAACCTCACCATGGATACCAATGAATAAGAACATCGAGAAGAAGAGAAGACTCATTATTTATCTCCCCTCCCGTCATCATTGTCCCGCTCCAGGCTGAGACCGCGAGCCATGCCAGCGTCCGACTCGCGCTAGGCGACTAATGCCGGTAGAAAGGTAAATGTACTCGACGGATAGAGCACAAGCGCACTACCGTTCCCGGTACTCCAACCTACTGGGTACCTGCTACTAGTAAGAGCAGGGCAATCTAGCTTCCCTCCACTCAGCCAAACCATTCTTAACCAATCCAGCCCACCCTCGACCATCTCTAGCATTCGCCCGCCGTCCACCACCACCACCTCGACACACCTCTCTCCTCTTTCCTTTACAAATCCCTCCCTTGATCCGATATCTGAGATATATTCCTTCACCCAAAGTATATCCACAGCATCCATCTATTACTCTCCTATCCACATTCCTCAGCCTCGTCGCTGCCGCCATCCCAGCATGGAGCAGGTCCACGGCGTCGATGTGAGCTGGATGACCCATGGCGCTCCCAAAGGCATGTTTCCAAGTCGCCACCCATCCTCGTCCCATCGCATCGCCTCTCGCGATAACCACGACGACGACTCCGAGCTGACCTCGCAAGCAGAGAAAGCGTCAAGGAATTCACCTCCTTCTAAGGGTCCCTCGCCAGCCCTGCCGCGACAGATTCCTGGCGCAACTCCGAGACCAAAATCGCCGGCTTCGGCCCCGACAGACAACCCGTCCCCCGATACCAACGGTACAAATAATGGCCAAGCCGTGCCTTCCAACGGCTCCGCTGCTCAAAGAAGACCATCGCGCTCGAATTCTGTAGATAAACCAACTCCAGTTGAAACTCCGCCGCACCGGCGCAATTCATGGTTCTCCAATATTTCCGCAAAGTTCTCCTCCAGCTCGCCGCCCGCCAACCCGCCAACACCGGCTTCAATACCAGGGTCACCCAGTCCAGCCTCCGAACCCGCTCCTCCCAAGCTCTCGCATACAAAGAATGCTGTTCTTCAACATGCCTCCAAGCCCGAAGGTGACGGTCCTTATATACCAGCCCCGCCAAAGAGTGGTCAGGCCGGTTTCTTGGGTGTGTTTAGACGTCTATCCTCGTCCAGCGGTGCACTCTCGCCTGGCGGCAAGTTAGGACACGGTTTGGTCGACAGGGTGGTTTTGAATGTGGATCAGAACCGGGAGCGATGTCCTATATCCGAACTCCATTGCGCCAAATTGCGAAGGGTGGCTTTCTGCGTCGACGTCGAAATTGCGCCAATGCCTCGGTACGTCGAGGGGGACGCTGCACAGCTCAACAATGTCGACAAGGTGCAAAAGAAAAAGGTCACGGAAAAGGGTGAGGGGGAGGCCCTCAAAAACCCAAAGGCTGTAGAGGAACAGAAGGAGACCAATGGAGTAGTAACGAGCACTGGGGAACCTCTTCCCAAAGAGCCCGAGAAGGAGGGAACTGAAGTTTCTCAAGCCGCCAAGAACGAGACCACCAACGACAGCACGGCCCCGGCATCTGAGAAGAAAGAAGAGAACACTAAGAAAAAGGAGAAGAAAAAGAAGAGCGAGGAGGAGCGCAAGGCCAGGAAGGAAAAGAAGCGCAAGCTCGCAGAGGCCAATGGATCAATCCCCATGGAAATTCGTTATGACAGTAGCGACTCTTCCACCAACACCAACACCGAGGCGCCTCCGGTTGTCAAGGCTCCTAAGACGACGTCTTACCCAACTACTAACCCTGTTCGCATCTACCGAAGATGCTGTCAGCTACGCGAGACGCCGATTCTTAAGAAGATCACTGAGCAGCTCAACGACTCGTCCAATTACTCGTCTTCGACTGGCATGGTGAACAAGCTCGATCTAACCAACTACTGGCTCCAACTGCCAGACCTGATCACCCTTGGAGATTATCTGGCCGTTGTACCTGTTCGGGAAGTGTTGTTGGAGAACAGCGGGCTGAGCGACGAGGGTGTACGGGTCATCTTGGCCGGTCTCCTTGCGGCAAAGCGCACTGTCCCGAAACGAGGTAAACCCAAGCACGACCTCGAGGAGCAAGGTGGTGTTGTGGAACGACTCGTATTGAGAAACAACAAGATCGGTCCTGATGGTTGGAAGCATCTTTCTCTCTTCACCTACCTCTGTCGATCCCTCAGGTTCCTTGACCTCTCCCAGATTCAATTTCCTCGTCAACCTCAGATGCCGCAGAATGGTTCACTGCCCAATGGCGTTCAAATTCCCCGAGGTATATCAGACATTTTTGCCAAGGCTCTAGGGGAACGTCTTGGCGGCTCAGTTCTCGAATTGGTCAACCTGAGCGAGACTGGTCTGAGCATGGAGCAACTGGGGACAGTTATTGACGGACTAATACAGTGTGGTGTTCGCCGGCTGGGTGTATCACACAACCAAATCGATGAAGAAGGCGTGCGGCATATCATCAAATTCCTTGCTGCAGGTAACTGTGAGGGTCTAGATCTTGGCGGAAACGATATGAGCGAGCACACCGAGGCCCTAGCGGCGGCGATCAGTGATCAGTCGACATTATGGGCGATGAGTCTGGCTGGCTGCAACCTATCGCCGTCATCTCTCTGCAAGATTCTTCCAACCATGGCTAAGTTGACTGGCCTTCGCTTCATCGATCTGTCGCAGAATCCGGCGTTGTTCCAGTCAACTCCCAACGCCGTCGGCCTGCTCAGAAGGTATGTTTTCGTAGTTGCTACCGTGTGCGCATATCTGTTGACTAACTTGATCCAGATATCTGCCCAAGATGAAGGCCCTGAAGCGCATCCATCTCGAGGATGTTCAGATGACACCAGAGCAGGCGATTGCCCTGGTCGAAGTCCTGCCCGAGGTCAAGGCCCTCGCACACATTAATATTACCAACAATACCGAGCTAATGAAGCTGGCCGACGCGAGGACCGAAGAGGCCCAAGAGGAGGCCTGCGCTTTATATGCCTCCCTACTCGCAGCAGCTCGTGTGTCCAAGAGCCTCATCTGCGTGGACATTGAGGTTCCAAGCGATCGTTCTGGAGAAATCGTCAAGGCAATGGCTAAGCAGGTCGTTGCCTACTGCCTGCGAAACATGGAACGAATTCCTGATGCCGATGTCAACGCGGCCCTCGCTTCAACTTTGGCGGAGAATAGTCTTGAGGGACAAGATCACAAGCACCATACTTATCCCGATGTCCTTGCGCACCTTGTCGGACACGATGTGCTAGATCAGGATGATGATATCGACCTCGATGTTTCGGCGCCCGATGAGGACTATGTTATCGGGGGCACCGGCGTGGTCAAGGCGCTTACCTGTTGCTTGAAGAACCGGGGCGATGAGTCCCGAAGACAGTCGGGCGAGTTCATTCGTGAGGTCGAGAACGGTGAATCGAGGCCCGCGCCAACATTATCAACGGGAGGGAAGGCCAAGGACATGTCGAAGCATTTGTTGATGGGAGCTCGCAAGATCCGGCTCCGTCTCCAGCCAGCACTGACCAAGGCCAGGGCCAACCCTAGTGACCAGGACAATCTGCGTAGGTTGACCTTCTTGGACGATACCTTGCAGGGTATCATCAAGCGTTTCGAGGACGAGTATCCGGATACACGTGAGGAGCCTGCCAAGGCAACCCGACCGCGGGCCGAGACCAAGGGAACAGAGGAGCCTCCAATTGTGCTGCCACCAGAGGATCCCTCTTTGGCTCTTTCGGATAACGAGGATGACTCTGAGCTCAATGCGGCCGGAGCACTGTCAAGGTCAAACTCGATGGCCAAGACATTGGCAGAGGAAGAGGGCCGGATCCTCCGGGCCGGTCATCGGTTCCGTGTTGGCTTCTTCAAGCAGGAGCAGATTGATCTGTTCAGCACCATTGACGATATCGGCTCCGACCCGAAGCACGTACGTATACTTTCGGAACTTGCGGAGGATATCGGCGGAGAGCTTTTTGAGATTGTGAAGGAGAAGGGCCCTGTGAGGGCATTCAAGGAGCACCGCGACGTTGCGCTGAAGAGCATGGAAGAGAGCGATCCGGAACACTGGGAGCACTTTGCCGAGGCACAGCACAAGGCTCGTGCTAATATCACTGTTCCCAAGAATACGGACGCTCTCAACAAAGCTGACGAGAGCGCAATCGATGAGAGCGCGATCGCCGACTGAAATAGGCACCGAGTGACCGGAAGACTCGGGAGAAGTGAAGAGAGTGGGGAAGTTGTCGAGCGGGTTTGCCCAACAAGAGTACTGTAAAGGAATGATCACGACATTGTTGTCGTCATGAGTAGAGGCGAGGACTTGTTGGTCTAATCAAGGAACGGGATGGGCGGTTGAAGGGGGGGATACGTTTTGTGCTGAAAAGTGCATCAAGATTCGCATAGCCACGGCGCTCGTTTACGATTTTCTGGTTCTGTTTTGCTTTTAAGCGGGGAGTTGCTGCTGCTGTTGCGTGCTCTTTGAAGAGGATAGTGAGTTTTGTGTAAGATGGATGGATGGGTTAGGGGGCTCGTTGACTATCCTCTATTGGAGACTCGAGGGAACAATGTTATCACGAATAGATGTTGTTTCAATCTGCGAAAGCTAGGTTTTGGGAAGAAGAAACAAGGGATAGGCGTTTGTGAAGGAGGGTGATGCTATTTTTGTGCTTCAGCTGCTCCCCCTGGAAGGCTTCCTTCCCCGGCTGGTCTGGGGGATGACGTCCAGGGCTGATATATCGATGGTCCGTAATATGAACTGCGCATTCTTGGTTATTGAGAATGATGTGCCTATTCGCCAGGGTTGGTATATTCATGATGCGTGTGAGCGGGAGAGCCGGAGGCTGGACGGGGAGGACAAGAGTGTGCATAAGAAGTGGATATAATTAGACATGGTGATGAGAGATAATCAATGTGATGATGATCCACTACACAGCTGAGTGAGTGAAAGAGTAAGATGGTTTTATCACGACCAAGGCAAAATGAAGCGTTCGTCTCTTTAGGCCTTTGCAATGGCATGCTGTTGGCCCGTGATGTCACGTCCCTTAATTAAAGACCTTGGACGACCTGCAACGTGCGCTATTCTGTTCTAGGCAAGGTGAAACACGGGCCATGCCTTGTCTGGGTTAAGGCTGTGCCGGGATGTGAGACGACATGGAAGCCACATGGTCTCTTTCCCCTCATGCCTGCCTGCCTTTCGGAGGGTTCTCGAACGTCTGGAGCTTTATCCCCAATAGTTGAACTCTTACATTTCATCTTTATTTCCGTCCGTGTGTTTCTTTTTCGACATTTCTTTTCTTGTGCGTTTCAACCCAGGATCTAGGGCGCTATGGGACGGCCCTCTTTTTTCTAGCGCCTCTATCCCCTGCCCTGCACCGCCCCTAGGCCTTCGTCGATGCTACTCTGGACAGCAGAAAATCTGACGAGAGAGGGTCGATGATGCGCCCAGGCGGGTGAAGGGCGGCCGAGTTTTAAGCCCAGCCTTGACGTGTTGAGTCACTGGCTGTCGGTGGCAAAAAAGAAAGGGCAGAGCTGGCGTCTTAACGTGGGAGTTATATGTGGCATGCTGCTGAGCTGGCAAGGCTGGATGGATGGATGGCCGGCCGACGTTTTTCACCGCTCGAGATGCAGCTACGACAGCGAATCGCGACCTTGGTGATGCAAGATGGGGTTGCTTGCTTGGTACCCAACTGCCGGCGTCAAACGAGATGGCCTCGCTCTCTGTTGAGCTCGCGTCTATTCTTCCTTTCTCGCTGTGGTTTGGCCTGTGCTGGATCCATGAACCTGAAGTTCGCACAAGGACAGAGTGGACTGGACTGGACTGGATTGGACTGGGACTCGATCCATTCTTGCTCCTGATTTAAAAAGAACTGTCCACCTCAACTCCGACCTTGCCTTTGCTCCCAAAGCCTTGTGCTGATCCCGAAACAGGAGCACGTCCCCCTGGCGGGATATCCGTTGGCGTCGGGCCGCGTTGATTGGCCGGCGGGGCCCTCGAATTCATGCAAATGCTTACAAGGACCCCTTGGGGGGCATCCTTGCGAGAGCTGGGATCCCTCGCCTTGGAGTTGAATGACGAGCATGCACATCCTCTAGTCTAGTGGTCGTGTTCCTCTCGCGTCTCCTCTTGGTTCCCGGGTCTCCCTCGTCTCGTCCTGTCTCTTCTCCTCCTTCAACACGTCCTGTTGCTTGACTTGACTGTTGATGCCTTCCTTTCTATACACTCATTTTTTTTCTTCTCTTCCGCTCTTTTCGCTTCTATCTCGTCCTCTTTTCGTCTTGGTATCTGTCTTTGAGGCCAGCCGTGCTCCTCATCGTAGCCTTTCATCTCTCCCCCTTCCCACAACGTCCGTATGTTCTTGATTTGTACCTCGTTCGTAGTGACCGAGTCTATTTTGTCCCCTTTGGAGAAGCAGTGCTACCACCATTTGATCTTGTTCTCTGGCTCACAATCTGGCATTACATCCTTCACCTTGATCTGAACCTTGTTTCCATACTCTTCCCCAACATATCCATCTTCTCATAGACCAACACTTCAATGGAGGGCCCCCCTTCTGCCCGGGGATTTCGACCATGGGTTTGGGAGAAGCCGGGCTCGGTTATGAACTTTGAGAGGTAAATAATGATACTTGCTACTCATCAGAAACGGACGTCGACTTACGCGGCAACAGCATCTCGGAGGAACCTGGATCATCTTCTACAACACGTCCCCCAACGAGCCGGACTCGAGGCTTCACCTCTTCTTCAGGCCGGCAAACCGTCCGATGGCCCTTTCACAGCTTCACCAACTCACGATCTTCCATCCCCACCTATGGACGCCGCCAATCCAACTCGCGATCTATCCCGCACAGCTCGGGTTCTTTTCCTCGCCGTGCTGCCGGCAGCATCAGCCGCTCCGTATCGACTGTGCTGGGCAGCGACATCATCCCCGACTATGTCGTCCACTTTATTCGCGGTGAGACACCCGAGTCTCTGGCCCGTAAGCACCGCATCCCAGAGAGCCCAGAGCCGGGTCAGTTCCCTCGCGCCAGGGACTCTCGAACCGATGGGGACTTTATCGCTTCGGCTTCTGTTTCACCAAACAACTCGAGACCAGGCACGCCCAGGGCTGAGCGGGAAAAGATGCTCCAGGAGGAACAACCACAGGCTTCAAGGTCACTGATGGCTGGTTGGAGGGGAGGTGTCGCCGCAAATGTTCTTCTGGCCCTTCTCATACTCGTTGCTGCCATTATCTGTCTCGCCCTTGCAGCTGCCAAGGGACATATCTCGACCAACGTTTCGTCTCTGATGGAAGGAAAGTCGACCCAGGTGGAGGGTATTAGCCGAGGGATTCTGGCGGTTGTGAACATCTTTGGCATTATCCTCATCGCCGGAGCCAACTACGTCTTTCAGATTCTCAGCAGCCCGACTCGCGCCGAGGTGGACAACGCTCACGAGAAGCGCAAGTGGCTTGATATCGGCATCCCATCCGTACGAAACCTGTCTCTGATCTCACCCACACGAGCTACACTGTCCGCAGTTATTCTCGTGCTCGCCGTCATCTCTCAAGTAATGTAGGTCACTGGCTTGTTTTGTTTTGCTTACCGGCAGCAGAGATGCTGACAGTTTTGCAGCTATAATGGCCTAATCATCACATCTCATTCGGCCCCCGTTACTGATCTCCGACTGGTTTCGAAATCATTTATCGACAGCCAGGACGTCAAGGCTCTCTCCCTTCTCACTCGAATTGAGACGGATGAGTGCATTTCGGTGTTCAACAACGCGTTCCAGACCGACTACCGCTCTGGTCTTGTCGTGACAAAGTCTGGCTCTTCCAACATCAACAGCGCCAAGGGAGGTCTACTCTCTGATTTGCTCGACGAAAACAGCAGCTCCAAGGATTCGATCGATTATTGCCTCACCGAACCTTACCAGGGAGAGTCGGAGGCTTCGCTCAATGTCAACGGGCCCCTCCTCGGAGCCATCACCCTCGTTAACCTTGTCATCGTCCTCGCTCTGGTTATCTCTCTCGCCCTGGCTCTCACTCAGCGATCGTTCAACCCGCTTGTTACGCTTGGCGACGCCCTTGCTTCGTTCCTCGCCGACCCGGATCCCACCACGCAGGACTCATGTCTCATCACCAAGGCTGAGATCAAGAAGGGCATTTGGGGTGAGGGTGAGGCCAAATACTGGTTCACGCAGTCAAGCCGATGGTACCATGTCCCCTCGTGCTCGCGATGGGCGGTCTGGACCTCGGCCTGGTTCGTTCCCTTTGCTCTGGCCGTGGTGGCACTGGTGTTGGGCGCGCTCGCAGGACCCAAGAACCCTTTCTCGTCATTCGGCAAGGCCACGGTGGTGTACAAGTTGCCTGAGGGAGCACCACGAGCTGGCCTGGCAATCATTGCTGCGTTGCCTCAGCTTCTCCTGGGTGTCCTGTACGTCTCGACCAACGCACTGGTGACGCTCTTCTTCCTCTCGCACGAGTTCTCTCAGTACTCCCTTGGCTCTCTTCTCCCTTTCCGTGTGTCTTCGGGTCAGCCCATCGGAGCACAGACGACCTCACTATACCTTACCCTACCCCGACCCGTTTCATGGCTGCTCTTCTTTATGGTAACAGCTATGGCCTTTCTCCTGAGCCAAGGTGTGTTCCTCGTGTCACTCGACCACAGCGAGGGTTCCACGTCGGGCATCGGCTTCAGTCCACTGCCCCTACTTATGCTTGTTGCCCTTTTGTTGGTGCTAGGCCTTGGAGTCGTGGGGCTATCGCTCCGAAAAGTGGATCCCCGGGGTGCCGTTGAAGGTGGCCAGCCGGCAGGAAACCCGCTCACTCTCCGGGGCGGAACCTGCTCCGCAGTGCTCAGCGCGCGGTGCCACCGCGTACAGCGGGAGAGCGGCGTGGAGGCGCTCGAGGTGCGATGGGGGGTGGTGCGAGAAGGCGTGGGGATGAGTGCCGGACACGCGACATTCTCGGGACGACCTGTAGGGGATATCATGGTGGGGAGAGCGTACGCCTAAGTTGGAGGTGCATGAGTTGAGGTGGAGGTGGAGTACATTAACACGATGTTGTTGGCTGCAGGTCCATGTCATGTTCTGGTGATGTGGTGATCTTGGTGAATGTCTGACATTATGCATTATATGGGAGCTTGTATTGGGATCTGTGCACTGGTTCGGGATGTCATGGTGTTTTTTGCTAGGATTTTGGTTGAGAGTTTGAATGTCTCTTTTTTGATGTGGTAGTTAGTTAGATATACCCAGCGTCTCGTCTCGAGGAGTTGCTATTGAGGGAGAAAAGTTTAGTTGAGCATGTAATGAATAAAGATTTTCTTTGTCATTGACGTGATTGGTTCCGTGAGATGAAGCTGAGGACCTTGATGCCTTTGAAGTATATTTCTAGCCGGGTCGTAGATGATTGATGCCATCCAGGTTCTTGTGAGTGAAGACCTTGAGAGGTACAATCTCAAATGCCGAGATGGAGATGGTGGCTGGTTCAGGGTAAGTGGACGTCATTACTGACAAGACTGGCAGTGGGGTCCTTGAGAAAGAGATGGACTTGACTCTTTGACGAAGGGTAGCTAGGATAATCTGGAAGGAGGTTAGGTAGGTGTTGAAGGGTCTTGAAGAATTAGGCTAGCCCCGGCGTCAACTGCCGCGATAACCACCACGACCACCACCACTTCAGCCCAGAGTTGACAGGGCTGAGCTGATCGAGTGCGGGGCCAGCCGGGCGCCGGGGGATATTTTAGGAAGAAAGGAACGAAGGTGGTGTGCGGAGGTGTCTGTCACGTGTGCACATTTGTCTCAGCCACATACTCCAAAACAGTCGATTCCCCAGCAAAAAGGCAGGCGATCCCGCAGATGCAACCTACGACAAAGAGATAATCAAAGATGGGTCCTCTCACGATTCAAAGGAAATCGTGCATCGGGGCGGCGTCTAAAGCCTCAAAACCCCCCCACGCTAGAACGATCAGTGGTTCCATCATGGGGCTTTTGAGGAGGGTGAGACGTTGCTTGCAGTTTGAGCTTTGGAGCTGACATTAAGTAGATTGGCATAGTCTGTGCTCCCTGCAGATGCGTGCGTGTGTGTGTGTTGATGGGCTTTTAGTTCTCGACCGCTGCCAGCTGGAACTTTACTGACTCTTGTTCTTTTTTTCAGGGGAGTTATTACAGTCCAGCTCTGGTTGCCTCACAGCCACAGATAAAAAAAAGGTCATGCGATTCCGCACCGCCACACGGCTGATTATTACAATATCGTCAACGCCATTGGT
>SSHR01001965.1:0-27574 GCA_006518225.1 Fusarium neocosmosporiellum
CCTTTCGTTCCTGAATGGGTTCCCCCTCCGGTAACGCAGGAGAAGGAGAACTTTGCCGAGCTCACGAGCATTGACCTCTCGCTGCTTGACTCGGATGATCCTGCTGTTGTTGAGGACCTAATCAAGCAGGTCAAGCGGGCTATCCGCGATGATGGCTTCTTGTTCCTTGAGAACTATGGTATCTCGCTAGAGCAGGTATGTGCCAGAGCATTGGGCAAGAGTTCGTGACGACTGACAAGGTCCTTGGGTAGCTCCACCGTCAATTCGCTATTGCGCAGTACATGTACAACAACATCACCGAGGAAGACAAGGAACGCCTGCTCTTCCACCCCGAGACCGGTGTCTGGTCCGGCTACAAGCATCCCTACGGCTTCAAGGTACGCACCCTCCCAACTACACCCATCCACCACGACTAACACCCTTGTCTCCAGCGCGAGCGTGGCCCCCCTGATGGCATCGAGCAGTTCAACTGGTACAAGCCCGACTGGGAGGACGTCAACGGCCGCGTCCCCAAGTGCCTCCACCCCTTCATGGACGAGATCGAGGCCTTCGCCAACTACCTCACAAAGTCGGTCAACCGCCGCCTCCTCACCCTCTTCTCCCGCGTCCTCGAGCTCCCCGACGACTACCTCTGGGAAAATGTCCAGTCCCACGGCAGCCCGACCGGAGAGGGATACTTCCGCCACGCGCTGTTCCGCCCCGTGCAAAAGACCACCGAGGAGGCGTCCAAGGGTCTGCGCATGCATGGACACACAGACTTTGGCTTGACAACGCTGTTGTTTTCGGTGCCTATCTCGTGTCTTCAGATTTGGGGCCGAGATGAGAAGTGGTACTATGTTCCCTACAAGCCCGGTGCTCTCGTCGTCAACATTGGTGATACTCTCGAGATTGTTTCTGGTGGTCACTTCAAGGCTACTCGTCACCGTGTCTTCAAGCCTCCCATCGACCAGCGCCAGCAAGAGCGTCTGTCTCTCGTCCTATTCAACAGCTCCGTCGGCGACCTCCGCATGACACCCGCCAAAGGTAAGCAACCCAACAACACATCCCCAGCACATCCCACATACTAACACAAATCTCCAGAGTCCCCCCTCATCCAGCGTGAGGGCTGCGTCGAAGACCAGGGCGTCTACTCCGAGTTCAAGAAGCGCACATCGCAGGGCCAGCTCGTCCCTACAAACCGTCAATGGCGCGAGATCCAGATCTCTACGGTTACGGATCCTACGGATACCGTGCGCAACCGGGTCGGTGCTGATCAGGTTCTGATTGACGGCAAGCTCATGCATCAGCGAGAGTACATGGGCGTCAAGGTTGTTCTGCCCGTTTAAGCGACAAGGGAGGGGGGAAATAATATGCATCACAGAAAGGCTTGCATCACGTACGCGACATTTTGAGTTGTTAGCTATTGCAAAGTTTAGTGTTTATGGAAATGACAATGTTCAACTATATATCTGTTCCCGGTGTTTAGACAATGATTGGTGAACATGATCCGTTGCTGATCTACTTGATCAGCCTTTTCACCATATTCCATGTACCAATGATAGATCAAGACAGGGTAGCCATAGAAACATAAGCATCAGCACAATAAGGCCACTATAACTGAATGCCCTTCAACTCAATTCGTGCAGGTGCACCACACCTCAACGGGACGCAGCGCATGAAGTCCTTGATCCAAAGGTAAAGCATTCAGTCGTCTTCTACAAAAGCACGTTGATAATTCAATAATATCTTGGTTAGAAGGTTGTGTGAAATCATCCAGCTCATGAATTTGTACGCATCACCACGTCTACAAACTACCTACAATATCCTATAGGATCTCGACGAGTGAAGAAGTCACGAGTCCCATAAGATTCATAGCATATTCCTTCAACCTCATGTAAAAATTTCGGCTATCCTAGCTCGTCCGTTGGCTGCCACATCTTCAGCTATTTCCGCCGCAGTGTTCATCAATAATCTTCAAGAGCCCTCTACCAGAGCTCCAGGCAATGCCAAGCTTTCCTTGCCAAGTACATCAAGGGCTGGCATGTTCCACAGTCTCTACGGTCTTCTCTGTCCCGTCAACAAAGGCACTCGGTTCAGTCTTTCCACCAAGGGACCGCTCTACATCCAAACGTCCCTCTCTAGCGAGCTCCTTTTGCATTTCTCGGGCAACTTCCACCGCGTTCTCTCCACGGGCAAAGATATAATCAACCTCTTCGAGAGCCAGGTTTGACGTTTCGGGGTAGAAAAAGTAGATGATGGGGATAAAGACCAGGTTGGTTGCCATGAATATCAAGTAAGCTTTCCACTTGAGACGGTTGATGATGATGGGAGTGATCATGACCTTGGGTTATTGTTAGTGTTTAGGGTCTCTCAAATGGATACACAGGGCACTTACAACTGTAAAGTTCCAGAGCCAGTTTGAGCTCACGCCAATAGCCGTTCCTCTAGTTCGAGCATGAAGAGGGAGAATCTCGGGCACATAGACCCAAGGAACACAGTTCATACTGGCTCCAAAGACGAGCATATAAGTGAAGAAGAAGGCAATAGACCCAGAGGCAAACGCCTTTCCTCTGGCAGTGTCGTCGGCCTGGGACAGGAGAGCAGACACCATGAGCATCGACACGCAGAGTCCTGCTGATCCCCACATCATTGTTGACCGACGACCCATACGGTCAAGAGCCAAAGAGGGAAGGAGCGAGCCGATTGGGAACATGAGCTGGATGCATCCGGCGATGATCTGGGCGAGCCGGTGTTCAAGACCAACATTGTCGGTGAGGACAGCTACACAACGTTAGATATAGCTTCATCTAGAACAATTCAGACTTACTCAATATGAAATATACCACCAAATTTATGCCTCCAGCCTGATTCATGAACTGCACGAACCAAGCGAGAAAGACTCGATATCTCGTGCTGACATTGTCGTTCCTAAACGTCGACGCCCACGAAGCACTTCCCTCTGCCTCGGCCTCCATGGAAAGAGCCGCTTCGATGGCATTGACCTCTCTGAGAATATCCGGATGGTCGACAGGTTTGTCGTAAACGGCGGATAACACGTCGATGGCCTCTTCCCTATTGCCGTGGTTGAGGAGCCAACGCGGCGACTCTGGGACGCCAAAGACAACTACAATAACCCAAATGGCAAAGACGGCTTGGAAAGCGAGGGGCCATCGCCATGCGAATGCGCCTCCGACGTAGCTAAAGGCAAAGTCCCACCAGTAGGCGAAGGCGATGCCGATACCGACAAACATGACCTCGGCAGAGACCAGTCGGCCTCGTTTAGTGCCTTCGCAGAGCTCAGATTGATACCTGGCATGGTTAGTGAGTCTCAACTTGTTTGTTTGGCATATGCTCACATTGGGACAGTAGAAGTCTTGAGACCAGTTCCAACACCAGTAACAATTCTCCCCACGATCAAATGCCCCCGAGTAAACGCAGTAGTCTGCAAAGCAGCACCAACAAGAATCCACCCCATAGCAAGCCAAATCGTCCATCGTCTACCAAGCTTCTCGCCAACGAAAAAGTTGGCAAAGCAGCCCAGCAGACAACCGAGATTGTAGCTCGACGTGATGAAGCCGGTCAGGGTATCGCCGGGGTTGTTGAACTGCCTCAGCCAGTCTTCATTCTCAAGAATACCACCAAAAACCCCTTGGTCGTACCCGTAGAGAACAAAGGCGCAGAGACAGCATGATGTTACTGCGAGTTGCAGCTTTTTGCCACGGCCGAACCAGGTCCGCATCTTGACTATTGAACTTGGTGTTGATTATATCTGAGGAGCAGAAAGTGACGATGCTGCAGCAGGCTGAGCTGATTTATATAATGTTACCCCAATGTAAAACATCTTTCACATATACAAGCACATGGTTTCGGAAACATGCTGGGCGAGTTTGGGGAACATGGAGGCCCCAGAGATCGACATGGAAAGGCTGGGGAACAGGGAACCCGTTCCCTGCTCCATGTGGAGAACCAACCAAGGTCATCACAACATGAGTGGTGGCTACGACTTCTATCCTTGGAGACCCTGGGGAAGATGTCAGACGGGTGTTACATCACCTGCCGAATCAGGGAAGATGAAGCATCCGGATCACCAGGTCAGAAACGAGAGAGGTAGGTTTAACCTTCGGTGTTCGTGATTCGGTGTTGGTTGATGGTTGGATCCTTGCTGAAGGCTCAGGCAGCCATTTAACCTTCTCCACAAGCCCGTATGCGAACGACTCATAATGATCCTCATAATGGAGTGGCTCGAGTCAGTTATTACCCCAAGTTGCTGTTCAGTGGCGGGAGTGTCATGGAACACTGCTATACACACATACGGCACCGCTTTCGGAGACATGGAACATCATTCACCATGCTCACTTAATGAATGCAGTGACCGGGAATAAGATTACAGGTCTCATCCCCGCAATTCGTTTTAGCAAATCCTTTCAACCCAAGTCGTTAGGCCAAAGACTTCGGTTAACTTGACCGACTCTGAGACAACATCGGGTAGGACAAGCGATGGTCATGGTGACATCATTGTGGGCCTCCTAAATTGGTGATCACTTCAGTTGTCACTGGTAACGTTACGAAACACCAACATCGATATCAAACTCCCCTGCACAAGGTTTGTAGAGTGGCAAGCCCGCTATACAAGTGTAGAAGTAAGCAATCAGACATACAGATGTCTCCTGCCTTGTCTAGACTAGAGGTTTGACCCAGAGCTGGCTTGAAGACAGCAACATTGAGTTGGCCTTTGTCAATACTTGCCTGGGCATACGGTATAGCTTCACGTAAGGGACTGAAGCAAGCTTCCTGGGGCTCTATGCAGCCGAGATGAGACTACCAAAGACAACAATCGATCAACGGTGACAGCAAAAAGGAAACAGACCACCCCTGAAGCCGGCAAAAAATTTCAAGCGACGTGGGCCTGATTCGAACAGACGTCTCCGAAGAGAATAGATTTCTAGTCTATCGCATTAGACCACTCTGCCACCACGCCTTGGATGCTTGTGATTCGTTGGACTCCGAGGTCGCAATTTGGTACTGGATGACTTGTTGCATCCAGAGAATTCGGTTGACGGGTTGGCTTCTGGTTTGAATAATCCAGAAAACATCGAAAAACTATAATTCTGTAAAAGTCCGTAAGAGTTTTGTCTATATACTCCATGTTGCAGTCAGACGCCTCCGCCAGGCTAAAAGTGAAGGGGAACTGGGAGCAAATCACAAGGCTTCCTCATATTGGAAACGACAGAAACGTCCCTGCTTGTCTCCCTGCAACTAAACATTTTTCCTATCAGTTGTGTCATAGAGAATTGCCAAACAGGCCAGACAACGAGGTAGTGGTTCATGGTGATAGTCTCTGTAGAGTTTACTCAAGCTCTCTAATCGTATATATATCACCTTTCAGTGAACTCTCCTCGTGTCTCAATGTAGAATTCTAACACTAAAGGTGTTGCTGGGTACTCCTAATCTCTTCTGCGCCAGTTATTCGACGCCATTGCATTACTCGCTTCCACCGCGTTTTCAGATCCAGTGTTTCCCGGACGCGCATAAGCCCTGTCATATACTCGACGACCATTCCTCCTATCTGGATGCCGAGCTACCAGCTTTGCGGGAATCTTCTCCGCCAGAGACACCTTGAGCGGTCCCCCTGTGGTGGTACTGCCGTTGAGAGCATCAGCTGCGGCGAGAGCTTCCTCCTTGGTTTCAAAGTCGACGAAGCAATAGTGGTGTCTACCGGGCTGTGTTCTAGTGCTTTCATGGGGCGTGATTCGCTTGCCAATTGCGGTTCTAACACTCATTAGCAAAGAGCATTGTGTTCGAGATTGGAAACTCAGCTTACGGCTTGAAGCCTGTGAAAATCTCGGTGATTTCACGTTGGTGTTGATCTTGGTCAATCATCTTGCCCAGACCACCGACATAGAGCCTCCGAACCTCCTCGCTGCGAATGGCATCGTCAAAGTGATCCATTGCCCAGTAAGGACCCTTTTCCTCCCCCTTGTTGTTCAACTGGCCGATAGGAACTCCACCTTCATCTGACTTGGTGCGCCAGTCGCCCCAACGACGAGACGTAGCAGGTTCATCACCAAAGCCACGACGACGCTTCTTGGGCTCACAGGGACCAACCTTGATGGACCGTCCACGGATGGTTGCGCTCAGCGACTCAAGGGCATTCTCAGCAGTCTCGCGGTCGGGAAAGTCGACAAAGCAGTACCCCGGGTTTCGGGCGCTGACAGGGTCGATTGAGATGTGAATCTTGTCCAGGTTGTCGAAGCCATTGTTGGAGAGTACTTCCTCGACGTCGTAGGGCTTGGCCTCGTAGGGGAGGTTACCTGAGCTCAAATGGTCAGCCTTGTCCAAGGCCCGAGTCTAGGCTCGGAATCGTCGTGCCTAGGTAGATGCGCCTGCCCTCGGCGATGGCATCTGGCTGGCTCTGCGAGGCTCTTTCCATGGTTTCCAGGTGTCAAAGACGGAGAATATTTTGTGTTTTCGCGATAAGCGCCGACTCAACACCTGGCTCGTGTGGGTGGGGAACATCATCGGACCGATGACCAGTCGAGAGTACCCTACACAGGCCGAATCGTCAAGCAAAAATGATCATTTTTGCGACTGGGAATGGCCGAGAGAGAGTTTATCTGCTAGTAAGGTACTTGAGCTTGGTTTATCGTTTTATCATGTTTTCTGAATGACAAAGGGTGCCCAGGTTCTGAGGCTTCTCATATCTTTTAACACATGTCCTGACCATCACCCGGCACGTCTCAGTTGTGTTAATATCCACGCTCAGCTCTCCACAATACATACCGGGATAATGGCGTGATAATTAGGCTCAGCGGTTAACTATGGGGGACATTAGATGTCTAATGACTTGCAGATTTTGCAGGCGCCAAGCGCGGAACTCATCCCACAAGCGCCGGCAAGAACGAAGTGCCTGATGGACAAAACGGGGACCCTCAAGGGGCTCAGACTTCGAAACGATGGCTTCGGGTACACGTGGAATCAGTATGGAAAGCTGATGTAAACTTCCATTTATCACGCTCAGTGTTAGTCTAACACAGGTTGCCTATGAGCCCCATCGCCCAGCTGGAGGTCAGGTCCTTGAAGGGTCACCGGCAAAACTAAAGAACTGGGAGTCTGCCGCGAACTGGTACAAGCGGATTTTACCACCACTTCGCGGCTAAACTTGTAACCTCGACCGAGTGATTCGTGTGATGGAGCAGGGATGTTGAGCGCTTATCGATGGCGAACGCGTCGAAAATGGATCCCTTTCCGCGATGCATCAACGGGGACTCCCGTGAAAATCTCCCGAGCAAGCATGATAAAAGCGCGTCTTGCCGAGTTACACCCAGGGTTAGACCAATAAACTCCCTCGGTTCGAGAAGAGGCGTGATGCTATGCGCCCATCCGATGTGATGATGCAAGTTACCCACGCGTCTCTGTGAAACCAGAAACAGGCAACAGGGGCCCGCCACCTCCTAATAGGTTCGATACCAACAGAGGGTACTGTACCTGAAACGAGATGTCTCAGCAAAAGTTAATTGGGGTAGCATTCATGCAGCTGTTCATTGCCCGTGGTCACAAGTCCTCTCCACCCATCTCATTTCCCCGCTCCTCTCTTCTGCTTAACAATGAACTTGTTAAAATTCATCCCGAGACAGCCATGCGTCACAAGCTTGCGCTGGTGCTGGTGCTGCCGGCTCTTTGCTTCCTCTTCGTTGCCACGAGTCTATACTTGGGCCGCGATCATTTGATTCGCCTCTCCCATACTTATCTTCCGCTCGAGAACCAAGAGACGCAATCGTCGCTTGGCCCCACCAACATCTCAATTACGACGACAGTCTCCGATCCCGAACAACCGAGTCCCTCTCCGCCAAGCGCGCCGATCACACCAACCCTCGTCCCTCCAGCAAGCACCTCCACTCCGTCTGCGACGGCCTCATCTACCCCGTCAATAAAAAATGGTGAGCATTTGTACTTGAAGTAGGAGTGGCAAAGTTCTCACGGTTTGTAGGAACCATCCTTTCAGCCGAGCATATCTCTCGCTATGTATCAGCCATCCTCGATCCGACAGTGACAGAACTCCCCCGACTCGAGTGCCCTACATTAGACAAGGAGCGATACAAAGTTCTCCAAGCAGTACGGGAGGAACGAGACGGCCAAGAAGATGCTTCGGATGAGCGAATCGACTTCTTCTTCGCCCTCAATTTGCGCGAATGCGTGCACCTTCTCCCACGTCTTTTGGGGAGCATTGTCGAAGCCATCCGCTTCCTCGGTCCTCATCGCTGCGCCCTTTCAATAGTGGAAGGCAATTCGCCAGATGGGACAGGCGATGTTCTTCTCGCTTTGCGTCCCTTTCTTAAGGACCTCGGCGTAACCTACATTTACAACAGGTCAAAAGTCAACCCGTCCAAGGGCGACCGTATTCAGAAGCTAGCTGAATTGCGAAATCTGGCACTAAGGCCCTTGTATAAGCAACAAGTCGCAGTCACGGAGGAAACCACTGTCTTGTTTATCAACGATGTGGCCGCTTGTCCCGAGGACCTCCTTGAGCTCGCCCTCCAGCGACGCAATATTGGCGCTGATATGACGTGCGCGATGGACTGGACTTATGTGGGCAATGATCCCACCTTTTATGATATCTGGGTCGCTAGAGCTCTGTCGGGCGACTCATTCTTCCGAGTTGGTGATGATGGCAATTGGAACTCGGCGTGGAACCTCTTTTGGAATGCACCGGAAACCAATGATCGGTACAACAGACACCTACCCTTCCAAGTCTTTGCTTGCTGGAATGGAGCCACTGCCTTCACCGCGGCCCCTCTCCTCCATGGACTTCGCTTCCGCGCTTCTCACGGCGACAAGGGCGAGTGTTTCCAGGGTGAACCAGAGCTCTTCTGCAAAGACCTCTGGTTCAGAGGTTACCGCAAGATTGCCGTGGTGCCGACGGTAAATCTCGAATACTCAGACGAGCGGGGGGCAGACATCAAAAACCTCAAGGGATACGTATCAGGGATGGTTCAGGAGCAGGACGAGGAGAGCAACAGAATCGACTGGGTCTTGGAGCCCCCAGATGAGGTGAGGTGCATGCCAGATTTTCAGCATCAAACTTGGCGGCCGTGGAACGAAACACTTAGTTAAATTAAACTATATATAGAAATTCAATGCAGTTATGTGAACCAAGACGGCTTGATTGTGCTACAGTTGAAAATTCCGTTCTTGTTCGTGACTCAACTTCTATGAGAGGAGAAGTCATCATGCCAAGAATCAACAAGACAATCACTTCATATCTGCTTGAGCTATCGAGTTCAAACTATGGCGGTAGTTACATCTCGGCAACGGGTTAGCTTATTTGATCCCATACGTAATGGCAACCGTAAGTTACCTCACAGCCCGAATATTCTATATATCTTGCTCCATTCTTGTTTTAACCGAGCTGTCTCTGTCATTGAAGGCCCGAGGCATCCGGGAGTTTCAGCTGTTCTCCCAAGGCGTCCGATAGGAGCAAGTCCAGCAGAAGGCATGGAAGGAGTTTGTGACTTCGCCCAAGGGGGCTCTATCTGCTGCCAGAGGCACGACATTCCGGCACACCCTTTGGCTATACAGCAGTTCCCCAGGCTATGGCTCGGTCGAACTGACCGCTGTACCTCTTTCGCGCTCAAAGTTACCGGAGTGACGGATGCGCAGGGGTATTGAGCCGCATCATCAAATGACCAGTGCCAATGGCTGTTTGGCGACGGCTGAGCCTTGTCGCACCCCCTGGGTGACGTGACTTGAAGGATCATCTCGAAAACCGCCACATGACGCCGTTTCGCTTGGCAAGGCACATTTCTAGGCCTCTTCGCTGCAACCAATGGCCTAATAAATCCTTCATGCCCAAATGGTTTCAGGCGAAGCTTGACCTACAGTCACTATTGTAAGTTTTATGCTTGCAGACGTTGACTTGATTCGAACAAGAACGGGAATAGAATAGGGATTGAGATACGTTAATGGTCATCGTCTTACTCACGGCCTTTCTCCTTCTGACAGTCTTGAATACCACCTCCCCATCAAGCTCTGGAGGACATTCTGAAGATACACATTGCATAGAGTCAACAACATCTCTCTAGCAGCTTGGCAATATCCAAAGAGAACACGGCGACTACTTCTTCTTCAAGACAAACATGCTTCCAAACCAACCATACGCCCTCGTCAACCGTCTCCCATGCTGTCTGGCCACCTCGAACGGAATATTACCCTTGGGGTGAGGCTCATGGAAGTGGATGCTCCTCTCCACATCCAACTTGGTGGGCGAAAACTGCCAGACAGAGCCGTAGAGCTTTTCTGCCTGGAAACCCGTGGACACCATGGCGTGAAGGAAGTCCTTCCAAAGGACCGAGCCAGGAGTCGATGTCACCTTGGGGTTAAAGAACAGGGCTCGGAATACTTTGAGTGTTCGGGCGTCGACGTGAAATGTCGGCTGGGGATCCGAGTTATCAGGTTCAGGAACCTCGGGTGCCGCGGAAGGTTTTGCGGATGAAACACCCTTGGTCTTGGTCTTGACCTTTGGTTGGGTCTTTGGCCCCTGGAGTCTATCCTCTGAGTGATCCAAGAACACATTCGAAAGTGGTCGGTTCAAGGCGTCGAGATCAGGATCCTCGACATTCTTGTCCTTCGTCGGCGTAGTAGGTTCAACCCATTCTGCAGTTCTCCGGAGCATGCGTGGCTGAGAGAGGAGGCGATACACATACGTCCTGGGCAGAGCTGGTACCTTGACTCGTATTATCTCATCAATCCTGGCCCAGAAGGCATCCAGATTAGCCTCTGCTTTCCGCAAGGAATCTACAGTCTCCCTCGTCCGGCGTTTATGGATGGGGTAGGCAAACTTCCCCTCAGAAGGTTCAGCGAGTATCGCGGCGCCGGCTAGGTATGGATCCCTAAGGGCGAGAAACTCCGCCCACGGCTTCCCCCACTCGGCATGTTCTGCTTTCAAGTTATCGAGATGATCCACTGATGCGTATTCAAACGTCTGAGCCCATGGCTGGTACAGTTCAAGTTGCCTCGAGCACTGAGCGACGATGGACAGATCACCAAGGATCTTGATCACATGGGCCGATATCAAAGCGTCCGCCTCGGGTGTTGACTGTAGCAGACGCTCCAACTCATCCATGAGGCAAGGCAGGCCGATGAGGAAGAGAGTAAAGTCGTCTTCCCACAAGCTCCGCAGAAGCCAGATTAAATGCTCTTCAACCTTGTTCATCTTAACTCCGGAGGCCCTAACCACAATCTTTGTGAATATGGCCTCAGGCGGAGGGTCGCGGACAAAGAACTTGCGCATTGGTGGTGATGCGGCGATCACGATCTTGAGTTTCTCCATGGGGCCCTTTGCTGCCTGCTCTAGATAGTACCTGAACCGTAGCAAAGCGACCATGTACTCTTCTGGCAAGTCCTCTGTGGGTGATATCTTGGACTTGTAGTTGTTTTGAAGCCTGCGTAGATCCTGGACCTGCCTATGAAGCTCAGTGAAGGATTCGAGGCTGAGGTAGGCGTCAGCGAGAATGGTCTTGACGACTCGAGCCCAGAAAATATGCACCCGCGGGCGACGAGTTCCAGGATGTGAGCGTCCTTCAGTATCCTTGAGCATCTCTTGCCGGTGATCCTGGATTTCCAGGAACTGATGGGCGAAGTATGCAGGATCTTCACGAAGCGCCCAGACGTGATCCTCTGCTGCCGACTTCTTGGCCGCGAGCAGAGACTCGAGCCTTGCCAGGTCAAGACGCTCCGGGAGTCTATACGGAGCTTCTGCAGCCATTACTGCCAGGGATGCGAACCCAGAGGCGTCATTGTCTGTCTTGAGAGGAGGCTCTGGCAGAACGGGATATGCATCGCTGATCAATTCGGCTGCTGGGATCTCGTGCAGGATCTCGTGGCAGAAGTCGACAAGGAATTTCATCAGACGAGCCTGCACCTCGAGAATAACAAGGCCTTCTCCCGGGAGGAACTGTTTCCGCGTGCTCATCCATTCAAAAGCATCAGGATGGTCCTCCCAGGCGACCAATTTCCCATACTCATCTGCAGTAGTAGCCCCGTTAAGAACCATTACATGCTCGTTGAGAAAGATGGGAACCAATGCCTTGGACACGAGGCCAAGGTGCACCGTAGCGTTGTCGGCTGCGGCGAAGGTGGGGGGAGGATGACGCCCTCTCGAATTGAGGAGCAATGGCATCATTTTCGGCTGAGAGAGATCCTCCTGGTTGATATCCGGCCACATGAAGTGATTCTTGTACCTGGTTCCCCTCTCCCGCTGCTCCTTGGGCTCCTTTCGAAAAGCCTCAAAGTCTGGGCGATGGGAGGCCGGCATTCCTGGCCAGGCGCTGAGCAGAACTTGCAACCTCTGTTGCCTCGTCTTCTTGGACCATCTCTTTTGGATCGCGGCCTCATGCCGCTGAATGATCTTGCTCAGAGTGTCGTAAGCGGCAAAGATGTCGCGAGATTTTCCCTTGGCCTCCTGTCGAACCTCTGCAGGGGAGGGCATTTTGGGCATGGGGCCTCCCATGGCTCGGAGGAAGCTCTCGGGATTGGACCAGTCGATTCCATCGGTGATTCCATCGTCGAAGTCATCGGGAGTACCCAGTTCCTGGTCAGAATTGGATGGATCAAACCGAAAGTCTCGTCTAGACTGCATTGTGAAGATGCCGGCATTTGAAAGAGTCTTGAATCGGTAGTTCGATGCCGGTGGGGGATGTTTCACATGTGGAGGGGTCGTATCACGTGCCCTGTCATTTGGAGGCTTTGTTTAGCGACATGACACTTGACAGCCAGGGTCTGCCACTCTGCCTAAGGGGCGTGCTCCGTCCACCTCAGCTCGAGGTCTAGAATCTTCAGCCCTGGCAGCCATCACTGCCGAATTGCCTGATTGGTATCGAGGCGTCAATACGTGGCAGGCTGAACCCGTTGCCCCCTGACAGAAAAAGCGAAAAAAGCCAGCAAAAGTGGTTGCCAGAGGCGGTGTCACACTGTAATGCCCGCCAACGTGATGCCCAAACTACCGTCTTGGCTCTCTAACCAACAGCGTATCACAGACGCCCTCTTTGATATTCCTTGCTCACGACGGCCTTGGCAGCGTCGTTTGTGTGACTGCAAGAAGCGAATGCGGGTGATACAAATGACTGGGCGGCGCCTTCTCAATATGTGTGAGACAAAGTGCATTCCACCTGAAGCAGGGCGATCTTGTGCCCACTTCAGCCCTTTCTCTGAATCTAGCGTTGGACCCTTGATTTCCCTTGTCAGTTCTGCAGATTTGCACCTTCATTCCCTTCTCTCTGGTCGGCCTTGCTGTGAATAATGCAGAAGCATTTGCGTAGGGGCTTGCACAAGACCCTCCTACTCACACCAGTACTTCTTATCGCCCTTGTCTTCCTCCATCTTGTCAGCTACGCCAACACCAATGCCGAGTCCGAGCCAAGATCAGCGACGGCCAAGACAGTCAAGAAATGCCAAGTCCCTCTTCCCGACTCGGCAAACGAGACGCAATATCAATCTGCACTTTTCATTCCCAACGTGATCCATCAGATCTGGAAAACAGCCGACGTCGATTCCTACCCAGCTGAAGCATCACACGCATCTTGGAAGGCGGCGTTTGAACCCTTGAATTACACGGTCAAGTTATGGACCGAAGACGACGTCGTTGCGCTCATCAAGACGAACTACGCTTGGCTCTGGCCGACCTATGAGAGCTATCCGGAGAATATTCAACGGGCAGATATGGCCAGGCTTGTGGTGGTGCATGCAGAGGGAGGCGTGTATGCGGATTTGGACGCCTTTTTAATGTCGGTCGAGGGAATCATCTGCCTGCAACATCTCGGCTTCCAAGAACTCTTTCCTCCCACCGGAGACGGGGCTGGGATAAGCAACCACTTCTTCATGGCGGAGCGAGGATCGAGATTTCTTCTATGGGCGCTTCAAGAGGCTAAACGACGCGGCGGTGCAGCATCAAGATGGATACGTCTACCGTATCTTCAGGTTTTCTGGTCAACGGGCCCGATGATGATGACCTCGGCTCTCCAGCAGTACTTTTGGCTGAACAACGAGGCGGACTGTAATCTGGGGATATTTGAAGACCTTTATGGGGACTCTGTGGTTCACCACGCCGCGGGACGGTCGTGGCAGAGGCTGGATGGGCAGCTCTTGAACTGGACGGCGGATCATGTCGAGCTGGTGACCAAGTGGTTGACTATTGGGTCGTTGGCTCTGGCTGTAGGATTTATGTTTGTGATAATTTGGCGGCGTCGCTTCTCAAGACGAGTCAGTCTATATTAGGTAGTTGGGGAACTTTGTCATTTCATCATGGGTGGGCTATTGTCGTCGCTTTTTGTTGATAGGTCTTGTAAAGGAGCAGGAAGTCTTGAGTTCTGCAAGCACGTTGTAAGAAGTTATGGTTCTCTATCAAAACTACCTGGGGGCCTAGTCTTGTCAGGACGGCCAAGGTCTACAACAGTCATCCCGAGAACTTTACTAAAAGAAGTATAGTCCGCTCACAGCTGTCAGGTAAACCCCTTGGATATGACTTCACGATAAGAGAACCTCCAGCACTCAGCCTAATATTATGGACTTCCAAGAGCACGGCTGAAAAGACCGACTGAAAAACGAAGACTGATAGATCTTGGCTAATCCAACCCTCTCGGCCACAGCCTCATTGATGTCCTGCTTCCAGCTCAGCATCAGAGCGTAGAAGCAATACCACTCAGCCTGCTGCCTCTCCTCGGGTATGTAGTAATTCCACGTGTCGAGCTCCTCGAAGCTAAACTCCTTTGCGTCGGAGATGGCAGCAAACTCGAACAAGCCGCCAACGCTGTTGAACCACTCCGAGTCGAGGATCACAGTCCCGCACCAGTCTCCCAACTTGTCGGTGAGGCCGAAACGGTGCAGGTCGCTTCCCATGTTTGTCTGCTTGGAATGGCTCTTGCGTGAGAGCGCGAACCAGCTGGTGAAAGTCTGGAATAGTAGAAACCCTTTGCTGGGTCGATGCAAAATGGACAGTAGAAGATCGTCCTCATCATCCTCGTCGCAAGTCGAATCGGCGCTGAGCCTGTGTCTGTACCGACACGTCGTAGCATCCCTAGATCTTCCGTAAAGGTCATAGGGACCAGGACTGTAGCCGTCCCAGCGACGGAGCGACGCTGCTGGCTCTTTATATGCCTTTGCATCCCAAGCCAGGTTCCACTTTTCACCATCTCCAAGATACCACACAATCCAGGTATGCTCGGTCAGCCAGCTGTGCAGGTTGAATAAAGTCCCTTCGATCGTCGAATATCTCCAGTTGACCTTCCTGCTCCCATCCGCACCATGACCAGCTCACCAGCCCGAGGTCTTCATCAACCTTAATCCGCTTACCGGCGGATTCAGGCTCCCACAGAAGGGCCCAGTCGAGGTACCGCAGGGGCATGCCATGTTCAAGCTTCGACGAGAGCCCTCGGCTGAGGACCTGGCTGAGGCCGATGAAGGCCACTAGCTTGTCCGCAGGGTACGTGAGCAAGCGACCGGAATAGATGTTGACGCAGTTGATGTAGCTGCGCAGAGGGTTGCCCTAGAGTGCCTGCAACGGCGACGCAACCGAATCCAAGGTCCATGCCGACCTGCTCAGAGAGGACTCAATATCTTCGCGCCAGGTGGTGGTTGGGCACTGCCAGATCATCCCGTCAGCGGTTAAGATGGCGCATCTTGTCGAAAGTAGACGCTCCTGGAATGTCCAGGCCCTGGAGTCCCACATACTTGCGCCGACAATGGTCGCGACCGGCCTCAATGTGGTGAGCGGTATCTCCTTATACAGTTCAACATTCTGACCTCTGGGCGACAAAGAGACGCCCGGAATTCCGGTGGAGGAGTTGACCCGTATGCTGCACATATGGACAATGTCGCCTGTTGGTAGATCTGAGACATGGATGCGAGCTGCTCCATCTTATCTTCTGCAGAATCCTGAATGATACATAATGCATCGACCCAAATGTAGCCGATTCCAAGCTCGTGGACGACAGTGATTGCATCTTGTACAGTCTTGGGTAACGCTTCCTCGGGAACTCTGCGGAGCATATCATCTCAAGTCGACATGCGGAGGAAAGAAGGTGGCGTAGTCGTAATGCCCCAAACGTAACTCAATGCGGGGTATTTGACGGGAGAGACTTTCATGTCTACTTCGCAAAGACACATGGCATTGACGTCAATAAGTCGCACAGGGTGCTTGAAGGGATACGAGCCCTTCTTTTGGTGCTCCTGACAGCTCTTGTGACCGGCCGAGCATACCTCGTGCCATCTCGAGAGAAGTCGATAGTCCACAGCTTCACCGTCTCTCAATTTACCTAGAAGTGATACGTTCTCTGTTGAAGACGGAAGGATGGGCACAACATAGAAGTCCGTGAACGCCGCGTCATCACTGAACACGCGTAGTCTCCGTGTGGTCGGCATGGAGTCGTCGCCCCTGCAATCATGATGCCACTCCATGCTGCAGCGAACCCTTTTTCCCTTGGCGTTGAGTCCATCGTGGCCGATGCCGGATCCAATGCTTGAGTGTGAGGCATTGTATATGAGCCGGCAAAAGGAGCATGTAACACGATTGCCGTATATTTCGTCGAGAAAACCCAAATCTGCCGAGTCGAAGCCGACGGCGTCAAAGTCGCCTGTAATCGTTGTAGATGAAGCCACTGCCGTCTCTTGGGTTGTGAATTTGTATCGGGACAGATTCAGGCTCTTGCAACGATCGCAGAGCCTGTCTTCAGGTTGGTTGGCTATATTGGACTCCATCTTATCCCTGGACAGCGAGGATTAAAAACCTTGACAAAGCCGTCGCTTTGGAACTCGGCCGGACGTTGGTTTGAACAGTCAAGCCCGGATCGAATATGAATCCTTATCCAAGCTGAATACAAGTCTTGGGCGGGGCGGCGGAGTAAAATACGCATCTCATTTCCTTGCGGGGAGCTCGCAGAGTAAGCTGCATTGGGGGTCATGTGTGTGCCAGGCCGGCGAGTGGCTCAACTGAAGAAGCGGGCGAAACAATACCCGCATACATCAACTTCATTGGCGTGGCTCGCATATTTTCAACCCTCTGGTCGACTGTGGCTTAGCAATGTCGTACAATGTCAGAATGGCTGGATATCGGCGAGGGCAAAACAATAAGTTGTCACTTAGTTGAGGATGTATCATTCATCCAATCACCATCACATTCACCCCTATGTCACTTAACCTTAGCCCATTCTGCTAACCGCAATTTCCTCACGATTATCGTGGCTTTTTTTTTTTTTTTCGTTAATTATTCCACTGTCCTTCTTCTAGAGATGGAGTTAGACATGGGGGCAACGAACGCGATCTTTACATGATAAGGAGAAAAAGATTTGCACATCGGCACAGATCATATCACTGATTGATATTAATTCATGTCATTCAAATTAGATATATATAGTTCAAGCATATGATTATCGTCTGGGCCGTTCGCTAATGGTTAGGAGCTCAAAGTTCTGAATCAACTCGCTGATGGAGCTTGTTTGTTGCAAAGACGACACGTTACTACCCTCCGACCGGGTTCCGGGGGTTTCCGACCATAGGCTGAATGGTGGTGTGTCTATAGAGCGAGGTGCAGAAAACGAAGGGTCGGGCTCACCGGCCAGTACAAGATCGATCTCGTCACCAACAGTGTTTTCCTGCGTCCCATCGCCTAATGCCTTGATGCCAGCGTCGGGATTTTCTTACCCTCCTGAAATACCTGCCAAGTCTTAAAATTAGCTCACAGTGGCATCAATCTCGTGACGATGCTGTTTGTCAACTGCGCTCTCCAAGCCCTGCCCCAATTGTGCATTCTTTGGAGAACAAGCAAATATGACGTCCATCTCACAACCCTTATGTATTTCGAGCAAGCCTTTAAGAACCATCTCGGCATCGTACCGATGAGACACGTCAGGCACCAGCATTCCTTCACCAATGAGTTCCAGGAATTCGCTCATGGAGGCAGGGCACAGCTTGTGGCCTTGCAAGTCTTTGATCCACTGCCATGGTCAGTTCTTGCTAGTGGTAGTATAGTGTTATGTTATGTTTGCTCACTTGTTCGACTGTGTTTTTAAGCTTTGCTCGAGTTGTGGCTCGATTTGCATTGGTAGAGCCGGTATCAGCATGGCCGCCCTCATTGACCAGATTGTAGAAGACATCACTGGCATAGCTTTCGTGCCACGAATGTTTGCGATCTTCGACCACTCGGCGTTCGGAAAAGTCCTCGATGCACCGGGCATCTCCTGGTAGGAACACAGAAGCATGCAGGAGAAACACGCATCCAATACCCCAGATGTCGTACTTGCCCCCGACAAAGCCATTCACGTCACTTTCGGGAGCTTTGTAGGTCTGCGTGTAACCTCTCACGTCGATCCATGCCACTCGAGACTTGGACTTTGTGGTGTTGAATTGGGCAAGTCCAAGGTCGGCGATGACCAAATAGTCTCTCTTAGTGTCTTCGTAGTTTTTAAACCATAAAATGTTCTCCGGCTTGATGTCGTTGTGGCGTCCATGACATTCCTCGAAGATGATTCACTCTAGTCCCTCTCCTGGAGAGAACGATGAAGCGTGGTTTTGAAGGGCGTGTAAGCTTCTCATGACACCGACGCATTGCCTGAAAAACCAGCAGACATGCTCGTGAATATCTGGCTTATACAACTGTGGCATTTCCTGCCATAGTTTCGTCAGATCCCCCTCGGCCCAATCGAAAACGAAATAGTAGAAGCCTGGACGACTAAAAGAGAAGAGAAGCCGATGGAGATGTTCTCGATCTTCCCTGTCCCGGATAACTGGCCGTCTTCCTAGGGAATCGGCCTCGTCCGGGTGCTCTGGCGAAACATGTCGGATGGTCTTGACGGCGAAGTATTCGGGCTTCTGAGACCTTCCCCGATACCACAAGTGAGACGGCTCAATCCTGACCTTTTTGCCTTGGCCAAACCCACCATGTAGCACTTCAGGGGGCTGGCAGTCCAGGAATGGGAGAATGAAGCCCCTAGGGAGTCGGAAGTATTTCACATATCTTCCGTCCTCCTTAACGGCGCAGAAAAGGCTGCAGAGTTGCATCTGCTTCATCATGAATAATTCGGCTTGGCTGTATTTCCATCTCAATTTGTGGCCAGACTCTATCTTTTTGCCACCCCGATCCAACAAGATTGGCCGTTGGTCTTGTCGCCGAAGACCAAGAGGAAGCTGACTATCCTCTACCTCTGCTGCGACAAAGTCCGGGAGAAATTCAAGATGTCCCATGAGTAGCAATGTGCCTATTATCTTGAGCCTTTTTGGGTCGTCGTTCTTTTCATATACTTGGTGAGCGAATTCCCCTATGGTGTCTGGAAATTTCTGCCGCAGCAGTTCGTTAACATTCTCCGGGCTCAGAATTTCAAGAGGCCTGCCAAATGGGAGAAAGATTTGGTTGCCAGAACGATCTATGGCAGATTCGACACAGGCATCCAATAGTTTCACCCAGAAAGAAGAGAGCTCAACCTTGACAGGCTTCGAAGGTTTCCCCGAGATGTCGGCAGAGGCTTGGCGGCCATTGAGTGACTTGATCCAGTCTTGGTAGCCCATATCGCGGACGGTCTGAATTGTTGTTGCACTTCCCCTCTCTGAGATCCCTGAGCGTCCAGGGGACTTTTCCTCATCCCCAGGTGTTAAATAATGGGCTGAGATAGGTGTTTCCCCCCACAAGGGAATTCCCGTGGGAGGTTCATTGGGAGTCGTTGTGGACGTGGGCTTGTCCAGTGCTCCATCCGTCGAGTATTTTCGAGCCACATGCTCTCTGTCAGGAGGCATTTCGTAACAGGCGGTCGTTGCGGTATGTTTGGAGGCGGCGGAATGGGGTTGCCTCTCTACGAGGCTATAACTACAGATCACCTGGGACGGACACTCGCGGCTGGAAGTCCATCATCACTAATCTGACTTCGCGCGCAATTTCCTTGATCCTCGGCTAACCAGAGCCTGATTGCACTTCTGTGACTCTGGAAAGCGTCTCTAGTAGTCTGAAGAAGCCCCGAGAACTTCAACTGAGACAACCACTCCCAACAGACGAATCGCTACAACACCACGGCGGTTGATCACTTGGCTTGCAACGCCAGTCTCTCTGCCAAGCTTCAAAAATGACCCTCTATTGTTGTTGGTCGACAGGCATTCCTCAGCCTGCCGCAACTCGGCTCCAGCTGAGCTAGACTCGACAGCCGCAAGCTCGGCAACCTGGTCCTATTGGCCCAGAAGTTGCACATTACAGTAGTTATGTGTCAGGACTCGGGCGACACACGCAGACAGACACACAAACAATTGAAGGCCTCAACGGACATCGCCTCAGCTGCCAAGCTTGGCGTTTTCCTTTTGTCACTTTTATTTTCAGGTCGCCACCGCCACCACTGTAGCAGCTTGGCAGAGAGCCTGGTTTTTAAACCAGACGCGTCCATCTCCGTCTTCTCAAATGCTCGACTTAAACGAAATCCCTTGCCACCAGTTTGATTCCCCCTAACCACCATACCTGGTTGCGATTCCAAGACACCATGCCACACGGGACCGAACGGGGAGAACCCAACTCGTCTTACGACACGATCCGCATCAACGCCAAGGACGTGAGCCCGCAACAACTTCTGCATATTCTTGAACGACGGTTACCGAGGGACAAGTTTTCAGTCGAGCTGCAACAAGATGTCTACACCATTCGTTGGGACCATGATTATCTAGGCCGTGGAAGCCAGCGGGTCACTACTTCGTGACCAGGAGACAAACAAGTCGTCGGCAACCTGAAAAAGGAGCTTTCATTATCATGTATGCACGGCGTGTTATCTTGTTTTTTCGCTCAAGAGTGGACATTGTTATGAGAAGTTGAATCGTATTGTTGCTATGGGTGCCACGTTTAAGTAAACGATATTGTTCTTGACCGGGGTCGTGTGTTGGGGGCTTCGTTGCTAGACTTCTCATCGTTTTATTCCCAATATTACAACTAGGTAGTTGATGCGATATGAGCCACGTGTGGCGTTGAAATTTCTGGTCCGTCCAGCCCAGGATATCTGAGCAAAGTGCAATATTCCAAATTCCTCACCGAGACTGGGCTGCTAGCGGCAGTGTGCATGGTGGTCAGCACAGCCTGATCATATGCGCCTCTCGAGGCAGCAGCTGAATCTCGCTGCTGGTACGACACTTGCGTTTCTTTTCAAGAGCTCCATGGTTTCGGCCGTGTCTATCGCATATTTTCAGGCTGTCTGGCATGTCGTCAAGAGCAGCAAACGCGAAATCGACATCTCCAACATGGATGTTTTGCTGTCAGCCTTGGGCAATGCCATCTCCTTGGTGAGCATTTCGACAAGGTTGAGGAGGCCTCTGCTTCTTCTTATAGCCGTGATAGCTTGGTATGTGTATGCCTATAGCTCAGAGACACTGCGGCTGACTTGTTTAGGCTTATTCCCATCGTGTCCATCATCACCCCTGCAACTCTCTCAGTTGGCTTTGCTTCTCCCCCAGATGCGTCTCTACAAGTCCCAAATGTCGCATTTACTGGACTCAGCCTCCTTCGAATGATGCCGAGAAACCCTGATCGGGACATGATGCCTGCGTCCTGCCGCGATCGCAACAATCCTAACCGTCGAACCGAGTGTGAGAATGATCTGACCAATTACCTGTACAACGGGCCAAGTGATGCAGTGAGCAAAGTGGTTGTCGCCACTGCTGCTGAGGGCAACATCATTGCAGTTGATGCGCCTGCTCCAAATTCGAGCTGGAGTCTTGAGTTTCTGGCCCCTGCGCTACGATGCGATGAGGTCACTGGTCCTACCAGACGTCGAATTGAAGAAAGCATCATCAACTTCACGAGCCACTATTGCGAACAAACACCGGGCTATGTGGCTTGGACGCCACTCAACAATAAGTCCGAGTCCCTTCTGCCATATTCCCTCGTCAAACCGGAAAATACTACCAACTTTATCTATAACGGGTTCACCACATTTGATCGCCAAGGCAGAAAGGCAATGGAGGCTGTCTTAAAGGGGTCCGCCAAGACAACAACCAAAAGGAACGATTTAGTGCTTTTCATGGCCATCGTTCCAGCGGCACTCAAGTTAGGCCCAACGCTCGACAAAAGATATGCGTGCGACAGGAGCGAAGAGAGCAGGAGGAGGGAAGACCTCACGGTGCTGAGCAAAGCACTGTTTGACTCGACAGCCTCAGTGCTGCGCTGCGATGTTCGCAACTCAACGTACGAGGCATATTTCAACGTCACCAATGGGAACCAGCATGTCAAATTAAAGGTAAAGGACATTGAAGAGAAACCGCTCGATGTCATCACTGGTGTTTGGGCTAGTAACTCTCGCAGCAACAACACGGACTGCACGCCTCTCAACATGGACTCTGGATGCGCCTTTGATCCTTCGGTCCTCCGCCACCTATCTTAAAGCAATGGAAGTAGTTACACCATTCTTAATTAATCTCAATCAATCACGTTAGCTGGTTACTTGTAGATGAAACAGTCTTGCCAAGGTAGAATGAACCGGTGATTACCCTGACAGCCACAAGCACAGAAAATAAGATCTTGTTGCATTGCCTACCACTATAGGGTATTTGCCGCGCTGGGGGAGAGCCGGAGAGGACAAAAGGATATTGGGAAACAAGGCATGAAGGAGGATTCACAGGGGAGCAAGCGATAAATTATTAAAGGATTCTTGAAAAACATTACCATTATATCGGATATACACCCAAAACTCGAGATTTCAACTGGAACTTGAGATGATGTTGGAATTGATGTGTGGATTGAATGGTGGAGATGAGGTCTCACTCAAGGTGTTGTCGGGTCTCAGTCTTTATTAGTTCGATAAGATGATACAGTGATAAGATAAAGATAAGATAAACGATAAGCCCGGATCAAAGCCCAAACCCGAAGTCCGAAGGACCAGACATCTCCACCTTTTCCCTTTCCTTCATCCCTACAGGGCTGCAAGTTCTTAACATGGATCTCGTATTAACCCAAGATTTGCCCAACGCGATGGAGCCCTCGGTTGGCTTCCTGAGGCTGAGATTGGGTCGCGCAGGATCTGACCGCTTTAGCCCTGCCAAGAGGACGAATAAACAGGGATCGAGCTCCAACGTGCCCACCAAGCTGGGCTAATTTCCTCGGACGATGTAACCCCAGCCTCGAATCTGGGGCGCAGCCTCTCCCACGCTGGTTCTTGCTCAAGTAGGAACCTCATCTACGTGGTCGCCGTTGATTCAGAATCTCGAGTTGCACAAGAGCCATATATTTTAGCTCCTCTTCAGAAGCGCCAGCCAGACTGCACTCCTTTTTTAGTGCAGGACCCCTAAGCACAACGGGGATGGTCCCTGGCGTAAGCGCATCCCCACAAGCCTATCAACACCAAAAGTTCGCATCACTGCCACTTTTGGCCCCCATCGCGTCCACTCGAACCCTGCCTCGATTGGAACTAGTTTAATCTGCAGATTGCAGCGCAGAATGGTGCCTAAATTGGCAACCCCCCACCGCCAGTCGTTATGGTCCGACCGTTCTTGCGAAAAACAATGACAAGAACGACCCCCACTGCCTGACAAACACGCGCCTCTCGACCCCGATTCCTCACGATAGCGTCATTCTTGTCTTGAGCCATGGTGGCCCCACGAACGAACCTAGGTCCTCTGACGACCAAGTTCACATACCCAGCCAAGTGCAGCGCGACAGCCCTCGCCTGCACCGACTGTGACCTGGGATGGCAGGCCCAGTCGTGCGGAACACTCAACAGTGCAAACAGTCAACGTCTTCAGGATGACATTGACTGCTGGCCGCCGAGAGAGACGTCGATGTCGGTTCCATATGCCCTCAATGGACGGGGCTAATACTCCCCCGGCCTCGAGTGCCCCGATGGCTACGAGCCCGCCTGTAGCGCGACCGGATCGATGACGGGCAACTTCAACTTCCAATTCTCCGTCCTCGACCACGAGACTGTCATTGGGTGCTGCCCGAGGTGAGTTCAACAGAAGCCTATCGTGCTGAATGGAAGCTGATGCCATGCAGTGGCTACTCCTGCGACCAGCCCGGTGGACCGCAGACGTGCAAGAGTGTCGCATCGAGGGGCTCATCCAAGTCGTGTCGTGCTCCTCAGGCGACTCGATTCTCAACTGGCTCACACTACCCGCGACCTTTACAAAGACCAACAGCGATGGAGACGAGAGCTTGTCGACGATGGACGGCGTCACAGTTAGGGCACCCATGTTCCAGCTCAACTACCAGTCTTCGGACCTTCCCTCCTCGACCGGTGCATCAAGCGAGACCACAGGCAGCACCCGCGAGACGGTGGCCTCGAATACATCCGAGGCGGATACCGAGCCATCGTCAGGCTTGTCGACTGGAGCCCAGGCAGGCATCGGCGTGGGCGTGGGCGTCGCCGGCCTCCTCCTCATCGGAGCGGGCCTGTACTTCTGGCGGAGCAAGCGGAACATGGCGCGGACGCCTGTTCCTACAGAGGAGGAGCCAAAGTCGGAGTCACCAGGCAACTACATCTCGGAGGTGGACGGCGGAGCACCACCGAGGTACCCTCCCGCGGAGCTCGAGGCGGCTACGCCTGAGCTAGAGGGATCCCACACGCTGTCTCACACGGTGAGGAGCTAGTGGGGGATGTTGGGAGGTGTGTGTGTTTTAACTTCATTTGCGGGCGCAGAGGGTCATGGATACCTTGGGTAGCGTGTGGAGGAACATTTAACGTTAAGCCATTGTTAATCTGATTAATATATAACGTATGTCTCATTGCCATGTGCTGACCTAGTTTCAGTTATCAACATTGGATATCGAGTATTGTACAAGAGGGGACGGGTGCTTGTTTAAAGAGTGTGTTGTTGAGCCATTACCTCATCTTCAGGGCAATATCCAGACCCAACGGCTTCCTCAGAAATCCCTCCCTGGTTTCCATAATCTCCTGCTTCAGCTCTACATTATACCTCCTCGCCCACGTCGCCGCTATCAGCTTCATCTCCATCTCGGCCACATTCCTCCCGACACACGCCCTAGGTCCGTGGCTGAAGGGAATAAAGGCATCCTTCTGACGGGGAGTGACATTCGCCCACCTCTCTGGCTTGAAATCATCGGCATCAGGACCCCAAATCTCCTTGGAGTGATGGATCGAATATGTCGGGACGCTGAGCACACTGCCTGCTGGGAAAAAGTGTCCGCGGATGGTGACGCCGGGGGAGCCTTCGGGAATTTGTCGTGGGAGACCGATGCCTGATGTGGAATGGTACCGGAGAGTTTCGTTGATGACGCAGTTGAGGTAGGGAAGGTCACGGACCATGTCGAACGACGGGACTGAGATGTGAGAAGGAATAGAAGCATCAAGCTCAGCCTGGAGCTTCTCAAGAACCCCTGGAGTCCGAGTAACATGGTACAACAACGCACACGAAGAGTTGGAAGTCGTATCACTACCGGCGATGAGCTGCGTCAGAGCCTCAGCAGTAAGTTCCTCACGACCCAGCGGCTCGCCCTTTTCATCCCTCCCCTCCATGAGGCGCGCGAGGAGATCCTTTCGCTCAACAGGCGGGGGGTTGTCGAGTCTTCCCTTGACTCGGGCGATGGCGATGCCTGCGAGGTTCTGAACCGCGTTGAGGCCGTTGCTGAAGAAGGGGTCCGGAAGCCACTTGGCGTAGGGCTTGAGCTGGGGGAAGCAGCCGAGTGTAGCGCTCACTTCGCCTCTGCGGTTGAGGATTTCAATGGCTGAGGCGTAGATGGGGGGAGACTCGGGCGTAGCTCTCACTTCTGCTACGTCGGCGCCATTTGCGAGCATACCGAACGGAGCGCCGAAAGCGAGATCACCGATGACATCGAAAGCCAGGTAGTTGAACCAAGGAAGACAGTCGATCAATGCTTCTTGACGACCTTGCTTGTCCTTGGTTGTGCCTGATGCGATGAGCTTGTCGAGCTGCTGGACGAAAAGCTCAAGGTTGGAGTGGATGTATGGCTCAAACTGGCTGATGGACTTGGTTGAAAAGGTGTGAGAGATGAGCTTGCGCTTGCGTGTGTGCTCGGCGCGATCTCGAGTGTTGAAGAGTCCTCGACGGATAGACACAAAGGCGTCGTAGAACTCGCTGTCATCTGTCAGCCCGGGAGAAAAGTCACGAGTCTACCAGACTTACGACTTGAGAAAGCCATTTCCGTGGCCGTAGATGATGGGGATGGCCTCATCATCAGCTATCGAGGTGTGGTTTGGCTGGATCCGAACAACAGGACCCATCTCCTTATGGATCTTGTCCATAACGTCATACCTCTCACCCCGCCGGCACACGTACAGCAGCCACAGATTTGAAAACTGAGCGGGGAAGGGCGCCGGGATGCCTCTGAGGTAGCGGTACGTGACAAAGTACGCGTAGAGGTATGTGCCGACGAAGACTGCTACCCCGATGGGCAGGGTCCACCAGGACAAGAGGAGGTCGACTATGGCCATGGTGAGGGTTGGCTTTTGGCAAGTGAGGGGATCTTGCTGCGGATGGTGAGGTGAGATATATAAGCTTGACGGGATGTGGGAGAGCTGTGCCTCGTTCTCCACAAGTCGTGACGACCGATTCGAGGTGGAGGAAGGATCCGAGGAGGTTCTCACTTGATGGAACGGCTGTTGAATGACCAATTGGAGGTGACTCGATGGTTAGTGGATGTTCTTTTTCACAAATAACCCTCCAATTGCCCTCGATGAAAAAGATCACAGAGTGTAGAATTTTCCGCCAGGCGCGCTAGATGGATATACCCGAAGTCCCCCCTCCCTCTGCTTGCCCCGCAGCTCGGGGATTGAAGATGGTCCGTCGAGAGACAGTCAGCCATTTTCAAGATTTGAGAATCCTTTCACATGCTGGAAATGGTAAGAAACAGTGAAGGTCGCTCTCCAAGGTGCTAATCTGACGAATCATATCGTGCAATTTCTTCCCCAGACTCTGGAGAGGTTGCTGCGCTTGTGGAGGGAGTTTGCGGGGAAACCAGACTTCGGGATTTGAAATCGGCAAAGGATGAGTGGAATGCCGGGTTAGGTCATGTGCCGTCGGCGAGATGCCGAGGAGGTGAGGCTGCTGCCCCCAATGATGGGGCTATTCATATCTTGGAACAGAAGGATGCTATTTCTGTCGACGTTTGAAAGAGCCTGATTCTGAAATGCAATCGTTGGCTGGGCAGAAAGGGAGACGAATTGAAACCGTGGCGCTCCAGTCCCGAATCACCTCTAGACGCGCTACAAAGGGGGGGTCTCAGCCACCCAACGGGCGCGGAATCAGCTCCAGCCGGCTTGATGTCACCCTCTCGGTAACCGGCTAAAGCCCTGCCAGATCAATGCATTGACTGCCAAGTTCCAAGTCGGCACCAGACGAACCCTGAGACGTGGCTCGGCCTGAGGCCGTCCAGGGGTCAAAGTGTCTGATCTACCGTCTCACCAGCGCCGCCTCGAGCGATTCCCGGTTTCGCCTTACAAGCGGATCTGGGAAATCTCAAACAGTTGAACTGACCGCATTTTTGTTCAAAGACTCCACATATCTTGTCGCTGTTCTGCACTCTTTTTTCTTCTTTTCTTTTTGGATCGCAATCCTTGATGGATGTCCTTCTTTTCTTGTAATCCTTGACGGACGAGCTGACATTTTTTTTTTTTTTTTT
>SSHR01001966.1:0-20021 GCA_006518225.1 Fusarium neocosmosporiellum
TTTTTAAAGTAATTTTTAAATATAATATAAATACTAAGAAATTTCAAACTAGTTTACTTACTTACATAGTTTACTTACTTATTATATATATTATTTATGCTAAAGGGATATATTAGATAAGTTTATATATATAGGATGAGTTATATCTAGAAAAAGGCTACTAAGGCTTTAAAGAAGCCTTAGCTAGCTTAAAGCCTCTTATTATTAATAAGGTAATTAAGGGCAAAAGAGAATTAATAAGATCTTTAGGTTAAACCCAGCTATTTAATAATAATATTAACCCTTAGTTAAGCCCTCTTAGCTAAAGATATAATCCCAAGATTTCTATAACTAGCTTATAACTTTTATTACTTATCCCCTTTAATAGGGCTCTCTTATATAACTACTTATAATATTATAATATATTATTATCTATTATATAAATAATTATTACTTATAGACGCCTAGGTCTAACTATAATGCGCTAATTAACCTAAGGTAATCTATAGATTAGGCTAAGGATTTAGAACTCTCGCAATTAATTCATAAGATATATAAGAAGGCACAAGCATTAGCTATCTAGGTAGGCCATATGCCTTCTACCCTATTTAACTTCCTCCTCGCTATCTATCAGACGGTACAGGGCTAGACCTTCGACAGAATCCCAGAGTCTATATCTTCCTCCAGAGGCCTCGAAGTTTATTCCGTGACTATCCACGATTTGGAAGTGGTTAGAGCGGCCATCGACGGCAATATTCCGTTCACCGTCGATGAGGCGTACCAGGTGTTCAAGACTGCAAAGGGGGGTAGATTTGAGATTCCCAAGGCGAACCAGCTTCGGGAATTTTACGAGCGTGCAGCTCAGCACCAGCTGCGTCAGATTGCAATGGCGCAACGTGGCCAGGATGAGGACGAGGTTGAGGATGAGGGTGAGGACGAGGAGATGGCCGGGCCACGGCCAGAGTCTGAGCCTGAGCCCGAGTCTTCAGGCTCTGAGCTAGAGCTTGCGTCTACTCGAGTGCCCAGCGAACCCGAGTCCGAGTCTGAGTCTGAGGCTGACCCCGAACCCGAGAGCGGAGATGAGTCTGACAATGAGCCTTTGGCAATGGATGCCGACGATGGGTTTGTCCTCGATGATGATAGTGAGGTCGATGATGCCCCCGTGTCTGTCCCTCCTGCTCCACTTCCCTTCCTCCCTCGTCGCCACGTGCCAATCCCCCCTTCCCCACAGGCGACTGCACCTCTGGTGAACGCGCCATTGACTCCCATGGCATCTCATGATATGCAGGATGTCATGAAGGCCGTGAATAACCTCCTGAAAAAGGAACGAAATGAAATGAAAAAGGAACGGGACGAAATGAAATCGTTCCTTGAATCATTTCAAAAGGGTGTCCGACTTGAAATGGCCAAGGTCCAAAAGCGCCAAGAACAGCAGGAGGTTGCGATAAAGGCCTTGGCGGAGGCCAAAGCATCTCAAGACCAGGCGCTAGAGGACCTGAAGAAGGAGGTGGCGACCACAGCCAGGGCCATCGAGACTGCGAGCGAGCAGATCCGAGGCCTCAATGATGGAATCAAGCCCACTGGTCACTCATCGGCCGGCGATGAAGCTGTGCGGAGCCGAGCCTCCGGATCTCCCCTGTCTAGCACAGAGGAGAGCCAGGTCATGGCCCCATCCCGACCCGGTGGGGTGGTGCGGAAAGGCGATAACCTGCACATCAAGGTACCGAAGGGCTGGGAGCCTCCCGAGTATTGCCCCCTGCCGCCAGATAAGGATGAGCTTTGGCTTAGCCGCAGGGGGTCGAAGATGAGCCGCCATCCTCTCGCCGACTGTGCTCCCCTACCCTGCCAATCAGCCATCGATCGTGCCATGAAGTACAACGATGGCGCAAAGTATGGCCTCTGATTGACCCCGGCCTGATTGAAGTGTCAGGTGCCGTCGGGTGAGAGGCCTTCCGAGGTTGGACTGAGACCACCCATTGCACTGCAGGGCCTCGTGCTGCGGCGTACGGCCCCTTATCCCTTGGGGTGGCCAACTTCAATTGTCCCGGGCTGGAATATAGCGACGTCACGCTGAAAGAGTCGACTCGGTCTACATCAGTGTCGGAGATTGTTGGCAATCTCCAACCCCCGACGAGGTAAGCCAATAGCTCTACCGTTTCCGAATTGATTGCTAACGCCCAAATAGTACAAGGGGTAATCTGACCTTATCGAACCTCGGCGTCGTATCATTCAGCTGCTTCTCGTTGTACATGGCGACGTGAGGAGTTATTGAATGGTCTGTATAGTGAGAAAAGCGGTGGGTGGACGAAGAAGTGGTTGCATACTATCATACTGTTTGTTGGAGTTAATGTGGAAATACTGAGAAGGGTTTTACAAGAGGTAATAATGGAGTATCTTGGCCATAAAGCCCGCGATATCTCGATTCATTGATGCCATGAGTCCTACTCTCCTAGGTTCTAGGGCAGTGAAAGTATACCTAAATGACTTTGTGTCGATGAAGAGAGAGGCGGCTGGCACTACAACTGTGTTGGCGTCTCACCTTATTATCTCCTCAATGAGCTCTTGATGGAATCTGCCTTTTGAACCTATGACTGAGTATATACATACATATCCTAGCCAGTTCATCGATCTATGGAAGGTATGAGTTGTGGGCTCTGGAAGTCGTGACGTATGGTTGGGCGTTGGAGTCCTACAGAGTCGTATAAGGATAGATGTAGCAAAGAAGAGATGGATCGACAGAATACGAGCACTAAACACAATAAGAGAACTAGATTAAGGTTCCCAGTAACTAGAAAGTTGATCATTTGATCGAGATGTCTAGTACTACGAGAGTCTCTTCTGACTTATCGTACCGACAGAACCGCCAAAGACTACTCAGCGTCTTCGACAGTATTCGTAATGTAGTCGCATTTCATTTTTCTTCTGTCTCATTTATTACTTTTAGATTGATGAGTGTGTCCTGGCCGTCGCTGTGTCCTTCCCATGTCGCTCCTTCCAGTTCGACCCCTTGCGCTCCTTCCCTCCTCGCCCAGACACGACTTAACCACACACTCCGCGATGGATTTTTCAATTCTCCATCTTCAATCTTTCCTTACAGACCTCGTGATACAAAGGTCCAACCCATCAAAAGCGACTCCAACACTTGCACTCGAAGTTCACCAGCCGCTCCGTTTTCGTCATGCCCGGCTTATACACTTTCAGGCCCGGAGCCCAAGGCCCTGGGACCGCCTCCGATATCCAGTTCCTCGAGTCCGACCTGGAACGGATGAAGAAGCTCGCCGACTCGATGCAAGAATATGCCCCCTTGGGTAGCGATGATGCTCTCGAGGCTGGCTTCGATCCCTCCGACCCTACCAAGGTTGACAAGCTCGCCAAGAGGGTCGAATCGTTGGCTGAACAGGCCCGGGAAGTCGAGAAAGGCGTGGAGCAGGCCCGGACGGCGTTTGAACAGCTTCAAGAGTCTCGGAAAACGGTCGACAGACAGCTGCCCGACGACGAGGCCGATCGCCATCAAGCCTGCGTGAAAGTCGTCCGATTACTCGTCAACTCCCCCACCAGGTTCCATACGCTGCTACGGGGACTGGGAGTTGAATTGACCGAGGACATCAAAGACGCCCTTGACAACGCGTTGAGGAGAGGCTTCTCGGACTCCCAAGCCGACCAATGGCTCCACGGGACCCAAGAAGACCAGAGGCGCATGCGTACCAGAACGCAAGACCTCGAGGCTCAACTCCAAAGGTTGGAGGAAGATTTTAAAGCCAAATGTCATACAGTTGAGCGGCTGTACGATGAAAGGGATGAAGCCCGAAAAATGGCCCGCGATCGCAAAGAGGCTCGTAAAACAGCTGAGCGAGAGTCATTCCGGGCGAGACAGGAGAGAGACCGCCTGAGGGAAGAAGTCATGGCAGCTCAACAGACCAAGGAAGCTGACAAGCTGTCCATAAACCAACTCCAACAGGACAACATCGGGCTCAGACAACAGATCCAGCAGCTGGCTCAAGAGAAATCGGATGCCATTGCAAGTGCTAATGAGGCCAATGAGGAGCTCCAGAAGCACAAAGATGAGCTTTCAGTCCTGAGAAAGAGAGCTGTCTGCCTTTCAGTATCGCCAGCCCACGGTCGACGATGCTGAGGCTACAATAAAGGCCCATCGTGATCAGGCGGCCAAGGACCGGGTAGAGGGAGCTGCATTTAAGCAGCTTGCTGACACGGCCGATGGGCGCAACAAGAAGCTCACGACCGAAAATCCGGGTCTCTCTGGTGAAAAAGAGAGACTGCAGCGAGAACTTGACCAGGCCCGCCAGAATCTCACCTCACTCGAGAGTGACAGGGCCACCCTCTCCCAACGGAAGGGCGACCTCGAGCAACAGCTGTCTACGGCTCATGAGCTCACAGGCAAGCTTCGTGGTGACAAAGCTGCGCTGGAGCAGCAGATTTTGAGCCTCCAAGAATCTTCCAATTCCGAGCAGTGCAGGACTCTGGAAGATCTTGAAAATGTCGCGGCTCGGGCTGATCAAGCCGAGAGAAGCCGTGACGAGCTCAGAGGGGAAGTTGCTCGACAGCGTCAAACGCTGAACGGCCAGGTTAGTGAGATCAGGACACTGACACAAATCTCCCAGGAACGAGAGGCCCATTTCTCTCGCCAATCTGAGGCTCAAGTCCAGCAAGCCGCGGCGCTGCTGCGCCATTTGTCGATTGGCACCGAGTCTGATATCTGGCAGGGCCTCGCCCAGCGGACCCTCCACGATTTGACCTGGCTCGCCACCCAGGCAACATGGCACCCTTGGAGAATTGTTCCCTCATGGTCCACTGAGGCGGCTCTAGATGTCCGAGTGGATGACCGTAGCGTTCACGCCGCAGCCCTCGATGTGCTTGCCATCTTGCGGTCTGGATCAGCGGGAGTAGTGAACCTGTTGAGTCGACTCCAGGTCCTACAGAATGGCTTGATAGACTCCCCTTCAGTTGTCTCATCTATGGCTGAGATTGTCACACTGAAAGGATAGGATCACAATGATGATGATGAAAGCTCTTGATTTCTAGCTAAGGGACGGGCCTAGAGCCCGTCTTTATACATGATGAAGACGGCTGCTGCCGGAGGCGGCAGTCCGTCGCCGCCGCACAGGGGCCGGGGCCCTGAGGGTCACAGGGCCGGCGATGTGGTCTGAGATAACAGGAGAAAGAAAGGAAAGTCACGTTGTCTAGGATATGACCCCAAAATGTGACAGAGATGCTTCTCGACGCTTTCGTAGAAGCAGTCCAGGATGCGCGCCTCCACCTCATGCACCGCCTAGCCATGTGGCAGGTTGCTCTTGAGATGTTCCCCGTTGCTCACGTTGAAGAAACGCTTGGAAAAGCACTGGACAAGTTCGATGTCCGAATTGTCTTTCTTGCTGGCGTGATGCGCGGGTGGGACTCTGGTAATCCCACAGAGTTTGGCAGCAACATATGCATAGCCTATCCCAGGATTGCTCTGCTGGGGTTCGGCCGCGCCCCCCGGGAGTCATGGCATTCAGCCGCAGTCGCCGTGCGCTCTGCTGGATCGATAATGCTCGAATCCATCAGGATGTCGACGAAATGGAACTAACGCCTCTTACTAGCGCCGCCATTCACCTCCCATTAGATAATGAGGAGAGGGTGGGATGGACGTTAATGCACGTTTAAGGCAGAAAGGGAGGGTGGTGGTAAAAAGAAGACCTAGGGAATGGCTTGATTAGCTGGTTCTAATCGTACCCCATTGAGAACTGGATCTTTGTTTGAACTTGAAAATGTCACCTACCCATTGCGGCAGAATCGTCTTGTGTGAGGTTCTCACAGTAATCCAGAACGGGCTCAGATAGCATCTAACTCACCGGATTAAGCCTCTTATTCTCTGTCCTTGCTTTGCAGCGATTTGGGCAGGCCGATGATCTAAGAGGGAGACCCGACGTTGAAGTATGAGAGATGCTGAGTGTTTTAATGCCTTCATGTGTTGATAACTGTCTCTTTTGCTGTTGTGGCTGATGGTCTCCAAGGCCGTCGGCAATCCATGCGGCAGATGGCTTTATATAGATGAAGGTATTTTGCAGGGCTCTATGGCTCAGACGAACCAAATCGGATGTGCTCATCCATTAGACTCTCGGTGAGGAGCGTGTTGAATCTACCAATCAACTGGTCGTTCCGTCGTCAGGCCGGGGTTAGCTTGGGGGCATCCGGAACCTTGGGCCCCTCGGCCAACCAAATGAAGCCTGATATGCAGAGACACCTCTACCCATGTACGTTCCCGCGACGGTGATCACATCGATTGTCTCGGAAACTGTAGGATAGTACGAATCGCCGGTCGGCAGTGTGTTCGTCGTTGCCGGAGGTCTCACTTTAAAGCCCCCTGATTGTTCCGCTCAATCTGGGCGCGGAGCTGCTGGACCCGGTCCACCTGGGCCTGGAGCTCTCCAGCTAGGGTGTGCTATATTTCGAAGCTGGGTTTCTTAAACTAGGTTTCCCAAGCCAGCTGAGTATTTGACAAACTAAGGTTTGGCAAACTGAAACTGTATTTGTCAAACTGAGGTTTATGAGGTTTGACAAACTGGTTTAACAAACTGGGTTCTTTGCTTATGGTAGGCCCCTGGTAGCCACTCTATCACCATATACATAGCCCTCAATCCGAATCACTCTCCGAATCAGAGCTATTGTTCTTCTTTCCACCCTTCCCAAACTTGACATTGGGGATATACAGGGCCACCAGGTCATGTTTCGTGTTGTTGTCCGGTGCCATGCACGTGTACCCCTTGTCAAGACACTTCTGGCACGTATCCCAGTCACCATCATTACACCAAGCGCAATGGTAAAAGTCTCCTCGGATCATTTGGTCGCAGATGTCGCAGGAGTACTTGGGATATACCTTGACCAGGTTATGGTCTCCATTTCCTTCGCAAGTCTCACCTTGAGCAATGCAGCCACGGCAAACATCCCAGTCACCACTGTCGCATTTCTTGCAGTGAGCGTAGGGGCCGCTAATGTCTTGGTTGCAGACGTTGCATTCAAGGCCAACGTCCATATCAGGATACTCGGCAAAGTCGGCAAAGTCACCTGGTACACAGCCATGGCGTTTCTTTGCCTTGTGCTTGTCTGTGGAATGGTTAGATTAGCTCTTATGCAGACATTCAACTCACCGATCCTGTCTTTGATAAAGTAGCCCGCTACACCACCTGCCGCAAAGCCACCGGCTGCAGCGAGGATCACGTTGGAGGACGACTTCTTGTTCTCTTCTTTCAAGCCTGGTCGGGTTTGAACTGGCTGCATATTCTGTCCCTCGTGGCCCCGATTCATGTTCACACTACCCGGGTAGGCGGGCATTCCTGGCAGAGGGAGATCCGACGGAGCCTGCCACATGCTTCTCCCTGTTGTCTCGGCATAGCACCACTGTCGGTCATTCTCTGACCAGTAGGCAATCCAGCGAGGGGGTGTTGGACAAGGAGGTCCATTCGGGGCATAAGGAGCGGGAGCTCCAGGTTGACCGTAGTTAGGACTAGAGACGGGCGGAGAGAATCCTTGCGATGAAGTCGGTCGATGCTGTTGCTGTGGCTGCAGTGCTTGTGATGAATTATAGTCGGACCCTCCTTGGTTATAAGATTGCTGTCCGGGATAAGACAGCCCATTGTATGGCTGATATCCAGGACCTTGCTGTCCATTGAATGACTGCCCAGAATATGGCTGGCTACTGTTATGGTAACCCTGTTGGCCACCATAGCCTTGCTGGCTGTTCTGGTAACCTTGACTGTTTTGATATCCTTGATTATTCTGGTAGTTATCGTTGTTCTGATATCCTTGCCCCTGGTACTGATTTTGGTAGGGCTGGGCTTCATCTTGTTAGTGAGGATCAACGAGCTAGCTGATCAATGACTTACCGTTCTGCTGCTGCTGTTGCAGGCGCTCACCCAGATTCAACCCCTCAAACTCTTTCTTGAATTTATTTAGAAACGACATTTTAAAGCTGCTGAATGACTTGAATCTGCCAAGTGACAGTCATGAGGGAGGTCGTTGTTATAACCCCAAGTTGGGGGCTGAGCAGCAGCAAGGATGGTAAGCCTGACCCATGTTGACCCACATCCAGGGCTGCATCCAAGTTTCCGGTAAGTGGGAGGCTATTAATAGTCTACTTAGCCCGCCTATTTAGTACTCATTTCGCGACAACGCTGATCTATGGTGCTCGCTTGCAAAAGTACTGTTTTGTCCGGAGGTTGATCACGATCTAGCCACGTCAATGTCAGGCGTGGGTCATGATTACTTCAGTGGCGTCTTCACCGCCGAAGAAGCAAGACTAGTGTCCTTAAGTTGGGCTACGATTGACACCTCTTATCACCAGTCATCCGATTGCACCTCTCACTTAAGCCAGATGGAATTCGATTTAGGTCATCCAAAATCGTATGACTTGGCCGACTCAGGACTAAATTCTCTCAAGTCAAACCAACAAACAATCCCCTTTTCTTCAACTAACCCAACACCGTTAAGCAACTTTCATGTCATCCATATCTCACTAAACAACACATCCAGCAGATTCTGATCCAGATGTCTGCCGATCGAATAGCCCTTCCGCCTCCTTGCGCTCCTGTCGCAGCTCCTCCCGTTCCTGGGGATCCAGTCTATCAGGCCTGTCCACTAGGGCCCCAGCTGTTGGGTTCCAAAGTAGCCTCTCCTCGTCAGAAACCTCGCCTTGAAGTGCACATTTCCACAGTTGGTATACACCATGGTCCACATACTTTAACCTGGACGACTGTCCTTCTTGGAAAAAGGCGGGGGCAGCACCGAGGTTGGCAACCATGCTGACGAATGATCGTTGTTGTCTTTGTTGAAGTCGTCCAATGCGCAAAGGCCAGGGAAATTCCCTGCGTCTGAACTTGGACCTTATAACTGCCAGAACCAACTCACCATCGGGGAGTCCTAGTGAAGTTGCATTGATGCTGGCTCCCCTTGCCAGCAGCTTCTGTATCATAATAGAGTGGCTAATGTCGTAAAACTTGGTCAAAAGCTCAGGAGGGCAAGGGTCGGGAGCCTTGTGATCCCACCTAAATAGGCAATCCATAATGTAACTTAAAAGCTTCATTAGTAGGCCGTCAATATGATCAGACAATTTGCCGTCGAAATTGTCATCTTTGAGCAACAAGTCGATAATGGCGCTCCACCGTTCAATACCAACAGCTTGCTGGTCGAGAGCGATAGGATTATCCAACGGGAAAAGCTCAGATGGATGCAGTTCTTGCCCAGCTAGCCACTCCGGCACCCTGTCTTTTGCTGCGCCGTTCTCTAGAAACATTTTGACGAGGTTGAATATTTCATCGTTGAGGAGGCACTTGGCGCCTTCAAAGTGCTTCCAAAGGTCCAGTAGTTCCAAGTGGTCTAGATGGACGGGATCTGACAACCGAATATCGGCACCTTTGCTCAAAAGCCAGTTGATCATCCGTGAAGGAGAACGCTCCGGGTTCACCTCACTGAAGTCGACACTGAGGACGTATATCAATAATGGCGTGATGACTCGTTGTGTGCAATGTGGACCGTCCGTCGAGTCTTGAAAGCTTTCCATCCAGCCTCTATACTTGGCATTGATGTCGGCGCCAGCTTCAAGAAGAAGCTCGATCATGTCTGTCTGCCCCTTTGATGCCAAGCGTCTCGCGGCGGCAATCATTGGGATATAATTCCATGACTCCAAACGGTGTTTCCTGGGGGGGTAATCGCTGGCTACTCGACTTGGAATCGGGAGGTCCAGGTCAAAGCCTCGGGAAACCATCGCCTTGGCTAGTGTGATGGATCCAGAAGAGATTGCAAGTGACAAGGCTGTCTCAGGGTTCCAACTCTTTCCAACCCTACCAGTGGGGTTTGCTCCAAGATTCATCCAACTTTGACAGACGCTGAGTCTGAGATTCCACTTGACTGCTTCGACAAGGGCCTCGTCAAGGTTGGCTTGGATGTTGGGGATCTTGTCCTTGAGTCCATACTCTTGGCAAAGCTGAACGAATCTGGGGAATTGCGGAGTGAATAGGTGTCTCTTGAAAGCGGCAGACTGGCTGGCGTGAATGGTGACATCCGGTTGGGCGCCTGATTTCAGGAGAAACTCAAAGGTGTCGTAGTGGCATGATTTTGCCGCAAGGCCAAGCGTAGAGGACAAGATACTGTTGCCATCGCCTCTCCAAGCAACTTCGACAGTGCTAATGTGAGCTCCAAGCGAGAGGGCTTTCTTGATAGCCCACGTGTTGCCGTTGAGACAGCCCCAACTCATGAGTTTGTGGACAACATGGGGTCCGGTTAGCATGTAGGGATCCAGGGTGATTTCAATGGCGGGATTGCATTGCTGAAGGTTCCAAATGTCGACGAGGTCGGTCTGTTGGATGATGGTCTCAAACATCTCCAAAGGCAGAGATTCAAAGGAAGACGCCATGGTAGCAGTCGTGTTGCTTGATGAAGAGAGTAAACGCAGCTGAAGGGGAGATGATGTTTATATGGCAAACTCCCCGGTGAGTCATGAAAGATGTATGTTGAGCCTTTGGTGCATCTGCCTGGGGCGAACTTAATCGCGGTAGAGTTGATGAGTTTCGCCTGAAGGTAGAAATTTGAGTCAGCCATGCCGTTGAGCGTTGCGATGCAAACGCTGCACAACATCAAAAACAGTTCATTGTCACTTGGATAGGAGCAGCAAGGACGCAGATTTATCACGACAGTGGCTGTTCTTTGGGGGCTCAAAATCGCCCAAGCTTGTGCCGACCGGCTTGCCCCTCAAAGGTACAAGGTCAGGGGATGGGCGATTTAAACCCCAAAACGCAATAGAATAATGCAGTCATTTAGGCAAAAGAGTCATTCGGCGTAAACATCAACGGCACTCAAACGTGAGATCACAGCTCGACAAGGAAAGTCTGCTTGATCAACTCGTATCTACTGCGTCACTCAATCCCAACATCCCGCTTAAACGCCTCCAGCCAATCCTTGTTCTCTGCAATTGTCTGATTGAAAGGGTCATCGCTATTTGTGTTAGTCAAGACCATCCCCAGGCAACTGGACTTACTCATTGTAGCTGATCCATCTCGCGTAATGCTGAATCTCTTCATCCGACGGTACGCGACTCGCCGGGTTGTGTGGTGACATGATTGCTGCTACCCATCGACGGAGTTCCTCTGTAAACCATCGCCAGTAGTTGTGATCGTTGAGGAACGAAGTACTGGTCTTCATGACGAGAGACCGAGCAGCCAAGACATGTGCATCTGGTCTCATCCCAGTTTGGGGCCCGTCTATTGGGGCATGTCGTTGCCGAAAAGCTGATAGCCAGTAATCATCGTCTGCCGCAGTGTGAAGAGTCGTATCTGAGCCATGAATTATGACTCGGGCTTGCCGACGGAGATCTTCATCATCAGGCTCAATGCCAATGATCCTCTGCATCTCTAGGTATGCGCTCATCTCTTGTTCAAGCTTTGTATAGTCCTGAATCGTTGCATCCAGGTTCAAAACCTGAGCTGAAGGCAACATCTCGATACCAGCTCGTTGACGAAACTCTGAAAGCCAATCTCCTGGTGAATGAATCACTTTGATCAACCAGTTGGCGATAAAGTCAGATGGGGTTGCCGAGACTTCTTCCAGGCGACCAACAATCCTGCAGCACTCCTCCTTGAGTTCATCATCTCTGATGCTCATGCCGAGGAGTTGCTTGGCTTGGACAAACTCATGCAGCTGCATCTCGAAAGGACAGTCTTCAAAGATCTTGTTCTTTCCACTAATCATGAGGGCTGGAACTCGACTCTCTGCCGTTGATCGTATAGGACCAAACTGAGCCTGTTGCGTAATGGTAGGGTTAGAAAGAACCAGATCTCGAAGCCATGAAAAGCAGACAAAGTCATTCTGTGACATGGTCTCGGATGCAAAGATGATTCGACAAGCCTCCAGCTGCATTTCTTCATCACTCGGCATTCTTGCGTTGGTATAAAAGTGATTCTGCATAAAGTAGGCGAGTTCCAACTTGAGCAACTCGTATGCAGTTTGTGGCGTCTCAACAAGAGTCCTACTCCCTTCAAAGGGAAACGGACTATTTCGTTCAGTCTCGATAAAGTCTAAAATGTTAGAAATGCAACACATCTGTGAGGATACATACATGGTGGGATAGAGTTTTCACAAAGCTCAAGGATATGTGGTTCAAATCCCCAGTCACCTGTCCAGTCGGCCATTGTCTTGCCAGCTTTAAAGTGATCTGCAAGGTGATGAACTCTATCAGTCCAAGTCTCCAAGGCAAGGTTACAGAAGCCACATCTTGAACGGATTGCGGGAGATGGTGCCTTCCACTGTCTCATCGGCCACTCGGTGAACTTGGCATTGTGTACAAGTCGTAGATGCTGGTTTAGATGATCTTTTCGGTTAAAGGTTCGTTCCTGGATCGGTCGGTTGCGACAGGCAGAGTAGTGATGACTTTCAACATGTGCATCATCGGGATCAAGTTGACCACAGAATACACAACAAGTATCTTCTCCCTTGAGACCTCGAGGTCCTTCAGGGCTACAAACCCATCTCTCAAGTGGAAGATGAAGAGAGTTTTCATGTCGTTGCCAATCGTGCTTCGCTCGGAATGTCTCGGTGCAGAATGTGCATTGGAAAGCCTTGCGTGGAGTTGCTAGAGACCTTCTCTCTTCCTTGTAGGCTCTACGTCTCCGTCGAGAACTGCCGCGACTAAACAATTCATTAAGCCCAAACGATGATCGACTGGTGTAGGAATTGACAGAACTGATTGAGCTGGATCGTGAAGTATCTCCACTTCTGACCGAAGAAGTTCGAGAGAGACGAGTATACGGACTCGTAGAGCCTATTAAGTTAGACCCTATCCATCATTCCAATTCATGCATTCGGCACTCACCAGACAATGGTCGTGCACTAGACACGGCTCTCGCAATCGCAGTCACGGCTGCAGGTTCATCTTCTGGAGGTGAATCAACCCATCTCTGCAGAGGATCCATTTCAGATGTATTTCTAACAGCCGGAGTCCCTGGCCTTGCAGGAATGTCCATTGCCCTGGATTCCCCATGAGGCGATGATGCACTCGATGGAATCTTGCCTCGACGACGGGCATTGGCCAACCAGTTTGAGATTTGCGTCTTTGTGAGACCAGTCTGCTCCTGAAGCATCCGTCTCTCGGATTCCCTGGGATACGGATGACTTTGGTGGGCTGCGAGCCAGTTTTTCAAAACACGGACCGATTCCCTGGTGAACCTACCGCCAACCTTGGCAGGGGGGCGGGGGGCCTGGAGGGGTTCTTGGAACTGAGCCTCTGCCTCGAAGCCATCAAGGAGCCCTTCAAACAGATCCATATCTGTAGAGGCCGTTTGAATATGTTGATGTTGATGGCAAATCAAGAGATCAAAAACTCGGTCACGATGTCATGGTTAGTCACAGCTGATTGGTCAACACGTTAGCTCAGGTTGTCATCACGCCCTATTATGGGTCCAGATGAGGGGAAGTCAGGTTGTACTGTGCTACAGCTACTGAGCGTTTGGAGCATTCTTGAGGGTCATACACTCGTGCAACTGTCCGAGCATGACCGATACAGGTCTCTTGTTGATGTAGATGTCGTCAAACTGTTTGAGAATGTCTGGATATTCCTTGAGACAGTCCCTCGCCTCCATGAGGTACTTTTCCGCCTTTGCCAGGTCGCCCGTGTTCTGAAGCATCAGAGTGATCAAAGATTCGTGCTTCTTTCGAGTTTCTTCCTCGAGATTTTCCTATCCTGTTAGCTGGTTCGCTACTCAGCCAAAGACCATACCTTGATGTCGTAGGTGAGGTTCATGGTCGGCTCAATGACCGACTTTGTAAAGTCGACCTCAGGATGCTGCTCCTGGATGTGCTTGGTTCGGTCGATAAACTCTGCAATCGATGCCTCCCGAGTCTTGGACTCGAGAGGCTTTTCCTGTGAATTCACAAAGTTCATGATGATGTTGATGGAAGGATTAGGCACAGTCCACTGACGTAAGAATTTACTTTGCCACTTTTACCCTCCAATCCATTCCCTGCTAACCATTTATCCGAATTACAGGGCTCCTAGCAACAGACCCTGCAACTTGTCAATGCTCTGCTGACTGGTCTTTTGACTGGCCATGACATAAAACACGTTGCCCAGGACTCTGCTGTGAGCGTTCCATGACCCAGTGCCTTGTCGAAGATGAGCTTGGAGTTTCTTGGCAGCGTTGCTCTTGTATCCCACTCCGTCTTCGTCGCGGAGACTGATGGCCAAGACACTGCCAAGAGCCCAAACTCCAAGGACTTGAGGGCTGTGTGACACCTTGTTGACAAAGTCACGAGACCAAACAGACCAAGCCGTCTTTGCCTTGGTGTCGTCCCAATCGGTTTCTGCCTGTTTCCACACACCTTGGGCCTCCATTTTTTGCATTTCTCCAACAGACTCGACAGCCACCTGACATCCTACAGCGTGCGCAGTGTAACTATGTCCATGAAGCAATGCATCGCTCTTGTCGTCGCTCTGGAATGCATCAAAAATGCTCTCTGATGCCATAGTCGTACAGAGCGGGACCAATCCTCCAGTAAGAAGCTTTGCATTGACGGCGATATCGGCATCGGCTCCGAGGAATGAAGCCGAGGTAAACCGGCCAAGCCGGTACAAGCCGGTGAAAACCTCGTCAAATATGACCGGGAGTCCGGTCCATGAGAGTGGGTCTGTTGGGGCGGAGGCGTCTCCGAAGAGATGAGGGGATCGGCGGACAACGTCGATGAGGGCACGTTGGAAGAGGGGATCACTGATGGTCAGCAGAGAAAGTCGAGAGGTCGGGAGGCTTACACTAGAATCATGCCTCCAGCGCCGAGGACGACAGGTTCCATCATGAGGGCTCCAAACTTGCGACCGGCGGCTTGGAGTTTTTGGAGGACGCACTCAATGTATCGTGCATACTTTCGGTAGTCTTCCGTCTCGAGTCTAGACTGTAGATCGAAAACGTCCGAGATGGAGTCAAGGTTTGCGCCAGTTAGGTCACCAAGAGCTTCAGGGACGTCGACAACCCATTTGCCCTTGACGCATTGGACAGTGGGATAGTCGAACCAGTAGCCTTTTCCTTCGTACCACTCAATCTTTTCGTTGTAGACGCATGGTTCTGCGCAATCCATGGCTCCAATGGTGTCTCCATGATAGCTTCCTTTGAGGCCGAGGATGTTGACATTGTCGTTTGGTCCCCATCCGTATCGGAGTCTGGCTGCTCTGAGGCCCATTTTGACTGCAACCTCACAGCCGGTGCTTCCATTGTCAGAGTAGAAAACGCGACTGAATCGGGGGTTGTCTGCTCCCTTCAGAAGCATCTCGGCCAGAGCCAAAGCAGGCTCATGAATAGCCTCGGCGAACATGACGTGTCCATATCGTCCAGCAGCATAAGCAGCAGCCAGAGTCAGTCGAGAATTGGCATGTCCAAGACCTTGACTCCACCAAGAAGCAGATCCGTCAAAGGCTGGCTGCAACAGCTGGTCCGAATTCTGGTTGAGGACCTGAAAGTAATCGCCGTGGGCAGAGTCAATGGCAGAAATGGTGTCTGCCGTGACAAACTTTTGCTGCGTAAATGGATACCAGATGCTCTTGCTGGCCTTTTCGGTCATCGACTCTAGACGAGAGATGCGGTCTTTGCCTTTCTTGTCCAGAGTCTCGAGGACTTGTTGGATGTTGCCATTGTTGAGAGATGCATAGTACTCAGTCATTTGCTCTGTTTCCTCGGTTTCATCCGGCTTTCGAGGAGGTGGTCCAGGGATTGTCTCGACAAGGATGCCCTCCTTGGAAAAGTATTCCTTCAGGTACTGGTAGTTCTCATACTGCATGTCCTGAAAAAGAAGAACCGTTTCGATATTGTGTCCACGGATTCTCAACGATTCGTACGCAGCAATCGTCTGAGAAATACCCCCCAGCTTGGAGTCGCCCACCAGAATAACTGGAGACCGCAGGGGAGCATAAAGATCGGCCTGGGGCGTGCCGGATGGACCTGGAGAGTGGACACCACCCGCCGTCTCTAGAAATAGCCACCCTGGACCTTCGGAAGCTCGCCGAGAGACATGGTCATGAATCTTTGCCAGAACAGCTTCATCGGAGGGGATGGGCTACGAACATTAGAGGAGAAAAGTCGACAAGGTTTGAGAACACACCCTGCCAGAAGCTTTTGCAGCCGTGTGTGGGCTACACGGGATATCGTACTGAAACAATGTCTCGTTGGCCGTCAACGGAGAATATTTTTCAATGTGACTGAATTGTCAGCTTACTCTCACCAGAGTACTCTAGGACATACCAGCTGTCGGCCTCATGGGCTGCCCCCGTAGACACAGGCTTCAAAAACGACGTCTTTTCACCCCTCCAATGCTTAGTCGTGGCATTGCAAAGTACGGTGGTAAAGATTGTCTTGCCCACGTCGGTATTCGCCCCGTAGACCTGGTGGACGCGTAGGGATCGCCACAAAAGAGCTGGCACGGGCGCCATTTCGAGTTATGGCTTTTCTTAAGGGGCTCGGGCTGGTTTAATAGCCGCTAGCCGGCATTTCGCTCCGTGTCCGAGCGGGGAAATATCGCGCTCAACAAATCCCGCAGTTGAGAACAACAACAATGTCCAAACTGGAGGAAGCCCTGGCGGCTCGTCTGGCTGCGAGAGAAGAGAAATCTCAGCTTCGACGGTTGACTACGTTTCCAGCAGACAATGTCGACTTTTCGTCGAACGCGTACCTTTCCCTTTCTCTTGTCCCCGAGATCAGATCCGCCTATCATTCCTTTCTTGAGAAGCATGCATCTCCCCCTCCTTTGTTGGGGTCAGGCGGCTCACGGTTGTTGGACGGCAATTCGACATTGGCAGAGTCTCTGGAGCGAGGCATTGCAGCCTTTCACAATGCCCCAGCTGGACTCTTGTTCAATTCGGGATTTGATGCCAATGTGGGGCTTGTGAGTTGCCTGCCGCAGCCGGGGAATATTATTGTTTACGATGAGCTCATTCATGCGAGTGCTCACGATGGGATGAAGTTGAGCCGGGCGGGAAAGACGATCCCGTTCAAGCACAATTGTGTTGACAGAGAGGGAGGTTTAGACGAGGTTCTCAAGGGATTAGCAGATGAATTTGTCTTTATTCTTGTTGAAGGTGTCTACAGCATGGACGGAGATGTTGCACCGCTTCAGGACATTGTTGCTTGTGTCAGGCGACGTCTGAACAATGGGTATATCATTGTTGACGAAGCACACTCGACTGGTCTGTACGGAAAGCAGGGAAGAGGCCTTGTGTGCGAGTTGGGTCTGGAAAAGGAAATCTTTGCACGACTGCACACTTTTGGCAAGGCAATGAGTTCATTTGGAGGTGAGTTTGCTTTGCCATTGTGAGCTTGGTTGACAGTTTGGTCTGACCGTTCAGCCATTGTTCTCTGCTCTCCTACGACACGCGAGTATCTCATCAACTACGCTCGAACTCTCATCTACACCACAGCAATGCCATTTCCCTGTCTCGCCAGCATTGGACTGTCGTATCAGTTTCTTGCTAGTGGCAAAGCAGATGCTTCAAAGAAGCATTTGTGGCAACTCGTCAACCACACGCACAAGCTTTTGCAGTCTTCAACTCTTGGTGTCAACAGAGATGCACCCAAGTCACCAATCATTCCGGTATTCACGTCGCAACCACGAAGTTTGGCTCAATTCTGTCAAGAGAGAGGATACACAGTTCGTCCAATTGTCGCGCCGACCGTTCCAAAGGGCAGTGAAAGGATTCGAATTTGCATTCACGCTGGAAATACTATCAAACAGGTGGAGGGTTTGGTCAAGACGATAAAAGAGTGGGAGAAGCAGAACTTGGAGGAAAAGTCTCGTTTATAGATCATACAGAGAAGCCTGTACAGCGGTATTGCTATTACTAGCTTGCTTTATTATCTACGATGACAAGTCTCAAGAGGCCATCAGCCTTACCAGCTTGCTTCCCTTTGGCATTTATATTCTAGATCACTGGCTTTCGTCCTTGGTTTATGTAATTGCTTGATTACATCCCAAAATAGATTCAGTCAACGTCTACTACGTAGTACGTCAGACAGCCTCAGCAGTCTACAGCCGCGTTGAACACGATTGCTTGACTGAAATTTGCTTGACACCATCTTATCTGCACTGTTCAGCTTTTGACCAGGGTCTACCCGTTCATCTCTCTCCATTTCTGCCACAACAGAAATACCAAGCTTGTGGCGTTCGTGTCGGACTACTGACCTATTACAGATCCGGATCGTCTTTGTCATGGCGAATAACGGCCTCGAATTTGAGTCGAGGTGGCACGAGATGCAACTAAGATGCATGCACATCGCCCCATCACAGAGCCTGATTCTTAAAAGTAGGGTCTCCCGCCTCCCCGTTCTGCTCATCAATCATGTTTCTCTTTCTTTGCCTGCTTGGGCTGGCAGCAGGGCAGGAGTTTGCCATTACTGCTGCACCGACCATTCTTTTCAAGCGACAACAGCGCATAACTGATTGCGATGGAGCGCAATTTGGCTTGTTTACTTGCCCATCAGGGGAGTGCTATTGGGGCGACGATGGCTTTGTAGGGTGCTGTTCAGTGTAAGTCGACACTCTACCTTGTGCTAAACTAACTCGACACAGGTCCAGCTGCGCTCCTCGGACCAGATGCATCGAGTACGCCGATCACGAAGAGGACATATGCGATCACAACACTGGGGGATGCGTTGTTTGGTAAGAGTTTTGGCCGCCTTCGGACGTGACTGACTCTTTAGCTCTAAATCCGAGGCTCCATCATGCGTTACCCTTACGAATCCCGCCATGAAGCAGTACGGGTACTACTGCGACGCTCAACGTGGAACCGCGTCCAGTTCCTTTGAATATGAACTACCCAGCGGAGCGGTCATCCGTACAATCAAGGACACCCAGGAGCGACCTCTCACAACTGCAGAGACTGACTCTGACGATGCCGAGGATACCACCACCGACGATGACTTTACCATCGAAGGCGATACTGAATCTGAGACCGGGACTGGGACTGGGACTGACACTACTGATGCTACTGCCACTGACGTAGACGATGCTACCTCAACATCAGATGGTACTTTCACCACCGATCCAACCGCTACAGATCCACCTGTCGTCGATGAAAGTGAGCTCGCTGAGTCAAAGGGCAAGCTTAGGTCGGACATTGCGGCAGCTTCAGCCCTTGGAGCCATCCTGGGAACTCTCATCATCTTGGCCATTGCATTCATCTGGTACGGAAAGCGTGCTAGACGTCAAGAACATCCACAGCCAACAAGCCAGCCTATGGTACACTCGCAGCCATCCTCTGTGCCTGGGTACTCGCATCAGTACTACGAAACCGTATCAAACCCGCCCAGTGCATCAGTGTCGCCCCCGAATACATCGTTTGGTGGATCTGCTGCCGCACCTAGTCCGACTTCAAGACCAGATGAGCAGATGCCTCATATTCCAGAGCTTGGACGTTATCGTTACTAGCGAGCGTTCTGCAGGGGATGTCAATGGGAGGTCGGTTGATGCGATGATAGGGAGCCGGAGGACATGATTGGTGGGCTCTGAGGGTTAACATGGTCAGCTTGTGACAAGTGCTTAATACATTAAATGGTACGTTTTAAGTCTCTATGCTCACTGTTCTTATCGATAGAAGGCGCGGCATTCTTGCCTAGAATTCCGCATTTTACCCCATATGTCTCGATTGCCTTGTCGTTGAGCAATACAAGTGATGATGCAGCTTCACCACTTGCCCAACAGTACTGAGCCACTCTTGTGTTGACGCCTGTGTTGAGGCGCAATTACTGTAAATCTGGCACCCACGAGGGCGTTTCCGCAGCTTCGCAGTGTCAAAATGTTGAGCCTCTGATGATGACGATGGTATTGAATGACGAGATCCTAGTAGACATTCTTGGGCCCTTTCGCATAGTCTGGTCGAATGGCGAGAGTTCGCTCTGGCGATAAAAGTCCAAGGAGTCCATACACCCTGTCGTAGTCTTCGGTACTATGCTAGCGGGTGCCTCATAGCTCTCTTATCTTAAGCTATTCTATTGGTACTCCCTGTTGGAATGGGTGTGAAATTA